>JAVHLU010000487.1:0-57453 GCA_036785755.1 Colletotrichum ledebouriae | reverse complement strand
AGATCGGAGATGGGAATGAGCATACCTGGGAACAGGAAGACACGATGCGGAGGAAAAAGACGGAAAGAAATTAGACACAGGCAAGTCGATCCGATGCGAAGGGCCAGTCAGTACCTGTATTAATCTCATTCAAGTAGATGGATTCCTACTCCATAGCCAACCGGAGAATCAAGGACGCCAGGTCCTAGGCAGCGGATCTACCGTAGGAAGGATTAGCGGACATGCATAGAAAGCCAGAGCTTCGCAGATCTTGCTTCGCCTTCGCTTACTTTACCGATCAGGGCTTGGTCGAGAAAACAAAGCCCACATCGAGGATTGTGCCACTTGCTCAGAGTCGTATTCAAGGTTGACTTTCCATGCAAGGGGCTGGCGCAGGCAGGTCTTATCCTCGATAGGGACGGCCATAGAACGCTAGCCATGACAAGCCGCCTAGTTACAGCACAGCAGTGTCGTGGATCTTGGAGACGTCAGTCGACACCAACACCAAGGGCATCCTATGGCCTAGAACCCTGGTTACCAACATTGAATGCTGGTCGCGACCTAAGGGCGTTGGATACATTCTCAGCCATCCGTGGGCCATGAAACATCTTGTCCTGCTTGTCAATACTGGCGGATCTCACGGAATACCAGCTTGTCAGTGTGAGTGCGAGCACATCTTCTCACTGCTTCTCTCACGTCCCAGAATGAAGTTGACAGGAATGAAGAGCTTGGAAGAAATATCCTCGATGGACATGGCGCTTTGGGTGTTGGAGTTGAACACTGGCGGCCGAGTAAGGCAGAAGCGTGGAGGATGAGGAGTCGCGCCAATCATGTCCTACGGTCATAAACCGCGCCACCATCATTGCGTCCTTGGCGTGGCCTCGAATTGCTCATCTGGTATACTCGGCGGAGTTGTTATGATTTCAAAGCGCGCTCCGTCCGTCTGATGGCGGAGATGAAGGGTAAAGTGTTAGGCAAAAGCTCGTTGGTATGGGATGAGCACCGTGCAAAAACAAAAGTCGATCGCTGTCGTGTCTCGTTGAGCACGTAAAGTGATCCGCAATTTTGTTGTTGGCTGGACTTGTTAATAGTGCGTTGATAGAAACAGGCAGCCGCGAAGAGGCCCAGTCCTGAGGTAAGGTTAGGGGGTTCCCACTACCAGCCCCAAAAGGCGTCTGCCGCTTGCCTCTGCACCAAGAACTCAGCCGCTTTCCGTCCAAACACGCGGGGGTTCGCATCAGGTCCACCAAACTCAAGTGCAAGCCACAGAATGGGCTTATACTTGTTACAGTTGCAGACTCAACAGTATTGGAAGGACAACTTGACAACCCAATCTTGGAGCCCGCAACCAAGTTCTCTATTTTTAAGCGACCATAGTGGATGATGTACATGCAGTCTTGAGCCCCTTTCGCCAGGACTGATGTCGAAGCAAAGCAAAACCGAACGCCAGAGTCGTAGTTCAACAGAAGAAAACCTCCCCACTTGAAAGTTGATGACTTCGGGACAGGCTTACCGTCCTCTGCTGAAGCCTCCGCGACCGCGACCACCTCCGAAGCCACCACCACCTCTCAGTGTTCCTCCACGACCGCCAAAGCCGCCGCCGCCGCCACGGCCACCGAAGCCACTGCCGCCGCGACCGCCTCTTGCCGGGCCTCCGCGTCCTCTGCCACCTCCACGTCCACCGAAACCAAGACCGCCACGACCTCTGCCGCCAGCGCCGCCACGGCCTGCACGCTTCAACTTCGGGGCACCTGGGGGAGGCTTAGGTTTGGGAAGAAACTTGTCCAGTGGCAGGAGTTTCTCGGACCCGATGTAAAACTTGTCGCCCTCCTTGAAAGAGGTAGCCTGGATGCCCTCGGAAGGTTTGATAGTGAAGTAAACTTGATTGATGGGGCCGAGAACCTCGTCCACCTTGCCGATGGCAGTCTGGTATCGTGTTAGGGACTTTGGTATCGATGTTGGGGGAATGTTCGAAGGATCGGTCGCACCTTGTTCTCGAGGAAAATCTGGGCGTTGAAGTGAGGAACCTTGGGGTTGATGCTTTCGCAGACCATCTCACCCTCGCACGCGTGCATAAACTTGCCCATTTCTGCGAAAGAAGTCAACGATTAGGTAGGTGATTCTTCGAACGAAGTCTGGAGATGCGCTTCTTGGGAATATACCGAGAATCGTCGCGGGTGGGCCCATATCCCTCTGCATGAATCCACCACGGCCTGCATCGCGCTCATGTCAGTAAGTTGCAGTTTCGATGTACCGAGTCTCGATATCGCAGGGGAGGCAGCTGTAAGAAACCCCAGAATGAAATGGAATGAAACCTACCTCCACCTCCGCGACCGCCGAAACCACCACCGCCGCGACCGCGCGGAGCTCCTCGTCCAAATGACATACTGATGGTGGGCTGGCTGTAATTTGGGGGGAGCTGCTCGTGCCTACTGCTACTGCTGCTGCGATTGAAAAAACGGTGCCATTGGCAAGCCGATAGAAAATTTCCAGCGACCCAATTGTGGTGCATTCCAATCGAGCTTCCTCATTGGCCACTGCGACCGGCGCGGAAAATTGGAGGTTCCGGGAAACCCTGCCAAAATGAATTGGAGTCCCGCTCACCCAGGGCAGGGGTCAAAGTGACGGCTGCGGTTGCAGGTAGAACCCTTGTTTGACTCACCGTAGCTTTGGCGGGGTGACTTTGCCAAAATAGTTGCTCAGATTCTCGGTCTCTTGTCCATCCGATTTCACCTTTTCGCACCACGACACTCCCTCAATTGGACGAAATCATGGACTCAGCGAAGCAGGCCGTCGATTCCGTCGCTGAGGGCGTCAAGAAGGTCGCCCTTGGTGGCGCCAACAAAGACAAGGCCCCTAAGAAAGAGAAGAAGGCCAAGAGCGTCGGCGATGCCTCGGCGGGGCCTCTCGAGCTCAACCCCCCTCCCGATTTCTTGCAGAAGCGCCTCGACCTTTTCGACAAGCTGAAAAAAGAGTATGATGCGGAACTCGCCAGCAGGCCTCGAGAGACCATCACCATCACCATGCCCGACGGCGGTGTCCGTCAGGGTACGAGCTACGAGACCACCCCCGGTGAGATCGCCAAGAGCATCTCCAACAGCCTGTACAAGCGCAGTGTCGTTGCGAGACTGGACGGCGACGAAAATCAACTGTGGGACTTGGACAGACCCTTGGAGAAGAGCTGCAAGCTCGAGTTATTGACCTTCGAGGATGAGCAGGGCAAGCAAGTGTTCTGGCACAGCTCGGCGCATATTCTCGGTGAGGCTTGCGAGAGGAGATTCGGCTGCTCTCTTTGTATCGGGCCTCCTGTCGACAACGGTTTCTACTACGAGATGGCGCTTCCTGACGGCGCTGCAGTTCAGGCCAGTGACTGGAAGCCACTCGAGTCTATTGTGGGATCTATTGTTAAGGAGAAGCAGAAGTTTGAGCGTCTGGAGATGACCAAGGAACAGCTCCTTGAGATGTTCAGCTACAATAAGTACAAGCAGCACATTATCAACGACAAGATCCCCGATGGCACCAAGACCACTGTCTACCGAAATGGCCCCTTGATCGACCTTTGCCGCGGACCCCACGTCCCAACCACCGAACGCATCGAGGCCTTCAGCATCATGAAGAACAGCTCCTCGTACTTCCTCGGCTCTCAAGAGAACGATTCGCTTCAAAGAGTATACGGGGTCAGCTTTCCCAGCAAGAAGGAGATGGCTGCGCACAAGAAATGGCTTGAAGAGGCTGCCGCTCGTGATCACCGCAAGATTGGCCAGGATCAGCAGCTTTTCTTCTTCCATGAACTCTCCCCTGGGAGTGCCATGTGGCTGCCTCACGGTGCCCGTATCTACAATACTCTTCTTGCCTATATCAAGGAGCAATATTACAAGCGTGACTATCACGAGGTCATCTCCCCCAACATGTACAACGCCGACCTTTGGAAGATCAGTGGACACTGGGATCACTACAAGGACGACATGTTCGTCATCGACGTTGACAAGGAGAAGTTTGGCCTCAAACCGATGAACTGCCCTGGTCACTGTCTGATGTTTGCCCACACCCCTAAGGCCTACCACCAGCTGCCTTGGCGAGTCGCTGATTTCGGAGGTGAGTTATTCTCGGGCCCAATGAATTGGACGCCGTATCGCTAAGACCTGCGCGTGTAGTTCTTCACCGTAACGAGGCAAGCGGTGCCTTGTCCGGCCTGACCCGTGTTCGCAGATTTCAACAGGATGATGCTCACATATTTTGCAGAGAAGACCAGATCAAGCAAGAGATTAGCGATCTGTTCGACTTTCTTGGCGAGATGTACGGTCTTCTGGGCTTTACTTTCAAGCTCAGACTTTCCACGCGCCCTGAGAAGTACATGGGCGAGCTTGAGACGTGGAGCAGGGCAGAGGGTATGCTCAAGGAGGCATTGGACGAGTTTGCCGCTACATCAGGAGGTATGACCTAGGCAGTGCTTATTTCATTAACAATACTGACGTTTGGTAGGTGTCCCTTGGACCCTGAATGAGGGCGACGGTGCCTTTTACGGACCCAAGATTGACATCAAGATCATGGACGTCTTGAATAGAGTAAGCATCTCTTCAAAGTGACTGAGAATGGCGGGTTAACGAAGATCGTAGGAATGGCAATGTGCCACCATTCAGCTCGACTTCCAGCTTCCGCAGAGTGAGTTACGTTCTTGCAATTAAGGGCATTGTGTATCGAGCTAACGCACACCAGATTTCGGCCTGGAATACATCTCAGCGGATGCTTCCCCTAAGGCCAGAGAAGACGAGGTTACCACCGCTCCTAAAGCTCCCGAATTCAAGGCCAAGGACCCTCCGACCGTCATCGACTCCGCCGCTGGCAAGACCGAGGAGGAGCCAAAGAAGCGGGTGACCAAGCCCCTGACCAATGGATGCCAGCGCCCCGTCATCATTCACCGCGCGATGGCTGGATCCATTGAGAGATTCACCGGTGAGTGTGCACCATGGCCACTGTAACGGGATCTTTGCTCATATCGTCTGACTAGGTATTCTCATTGAGCACTTTGGTGGCAAGTGGCCTTTCTGGCTCAGCCCCAGGCAGATCATGGTCATTCCTGTTGGCAAGGGCTTCGTCCCTTACGCTGAGGAGGTCCAGTCCGTCTTCAAGAAACAGGGCATGTGGTGGTATGTGAATTCCCATTTCATATGGTGACAAATGGCAATGCGCTAACTTTACCAGCGATGTTGACTTGACCGGAAACACCCTCCCCAAGAAGATTCGCAGTGCTCAACTGAGGTGTGCAATACTGTTCCAATAATTGGTTAACGAGAGTAGCCTGCTAATTGTAACAGTCAATACAACTTCATTTTCGTTGTCGGTGATGAGGAAATGAAGGGCAGACAGGTGAATGTCCGCTACCGTGACGACACTTCCAGCCAGGACCGCGGCAAGCCTGTGGCGTTAGACGAAGCAACCCAGAAGCTCAAGACGCTTCGCGAGGATCGTGGCACCTACAACCCTTTCCCTTCTACCGCCAAGCCCGCAACCAAGGACGAGGCCAAGGCTGAGGCATGATACGACAAATACTCAAAAGGAGTGAAGGATCGCATTTGACGAGGAGGTGATAGGGCAGCAACTCGAGGCATGCGGAGACTAGGCTTATGCATATTCATGGCTCATGATCGCCGACTGTGAAATATATAGTTCAATGGCTTGGTGATGTACACACAGGCTTCAAACTTGGTCAGATAGATGTGATGGTAGTGGGGTATCTTCCATATTTATGTGTGCGTGCGCTCTGAGAAACGTCACTGATGGATGGGAAATTTGTCAACCGTCTGCCTACACAAACTACCCAAATCTGTACGCCCCTGATGACAATGTCTCTGAGAACCCAAAGAACACCAAGAACCTAGCTTCCGTGTGTAGCCAGAAAGCTACTATGCCGCCGCACCGTGCTTGTCCACGGTATTAGTGTGATGGAACATAGGCATGCGCGCATATGCAGATAATTCTAACGGCCCTATTCAAGGCTTGGGAATATGAATGCTCCTGCTCGTCATCATACATCCGTGAATGACGAACACGATGGCGATAGGGTGGAACTCAAAGGCTGAACCGGCAAGCCATGTTCCCAGAGGCAGGTCATGCAATATCCAGCGTTGAGAGATCAAATAGGCCATGACGGTGTCGAGACCGAGACTCGTGGGGATCGGCGTGCCCTCGAAGTATTTGCTCTTGCCAGCTGCATCCTTCGGAAGGACCGAAACTGTGACGTTGAAGCGGGCAAGGCGTGTGAGACCGCAGAGGACAAAGAATGTAAGGCAGGCGTGGTCAACAGCGGTGCGCAGACCAAGGGCGAAGGCCACAGAGGCGGGAGCGACTCCAAAAGAGATCTTAGTGAGGGTTAGTTTCGTTCTTCTCGGTTTTCCAGTAAGTTCGTACCAAGTCGGCCAGGGAATCGAGCTCCTGGCCCATCATGCTGCTCTTCTTCCTCCACCGCGCGACCTTTCCATCCATGAAGTCAAAGAATAAACCGAAAGGCAGGAAAAATAGGGCGAGGTAGAGCGTGCTGACGGACGCGGGGTCACCGAGGCAGTAGCGCAATGAAGTAAAGATGGACATAACGCCGCAGGCACCTAGGCAGCAAGCAAAAGCGTGTCAGCGCTGAGGTTTTTTGTTATGCGCGACTCTGTAGGGGGATATCCGCACCATTGCACAGGGTAATGACGTCGGCGAGGTGAAGGGCGCGGATCAGTGAAAAATGGCCCGTATCGGCTGATAAGAGGAGCTTCTGCTTGTCGTAGGCTATGAGGAAGCGGTCTGGTCAGTTTCTCGGCATTTGGAAGATGCGATGAATGCTACGCTGTATCAGTGGGCGACGACATACCCGGCGCGTTGAAGGTGCCGGCATCCTTAGCGGCGCTGCCGTTTATCACGGCGCTGGTTGTGCGCTTCGACATGGTTGTATTAAGCTCAACGTCTTCTCTGCTTGCTTGGATGGAGACGGAACTGAGAGCTGCGTGTTTTTCTGCTCCTTAGTACGTTTGGTTGTATCTGGATATAAGGCCAGAGCAGCGGGGGAGGCGAGGAAGACAGGATAAGTGACGTGGGGTTTAGCGGTTATATACTTGAGAATTTCGTTGAGCTACAAGGCAGTACAGGTGTCGGTGCAGGAGCACACTCTTCCGCCTCAGAAAGGATGGCAGGTGAAGAAGGAACATGCCGTCATAGCCTTATCGACTCAAGACTTAAAGGCGACTAGCGGAAGCTACAGATACAGCACGTGATTTGTCAGGCGGCGTAGTAGCGACGTATACCTACACCGGGATTAAATATATTAGCATACTACTTCGCCGTATAATATCGACTACTTCTATATCTTTTTTAACTTAAGTACTCTATAGCTTTTTTTTTAGTAGTAAATAATCTTTTCTTACTATTTTATTATATTTACTACCTCACCTTATAAAGTTCTCAATACTATAAGTATAGTATTACTAACTATAAGAATAGATATCTAGGTAGCAAAGGGGACTAAAAGATAGCCTAAATAATAGATATTAATAGGCTAGGTTAAGTTATAATAAAAGCTAATAAATTTAAGTATAAGGAGGCATAGATTTATTAATAGATTTACATTATAATAAATATTAAATAATATTAAAGTATTAGTATTATTTCTAAGTTATAAATCGCTCCCTTAGTAAGTAAGGGGAAAGATATTCTAAAATATAGCTTTTAAATAGCTAATTACTAAGTAGAACTGTACTTAGATTACTAAGTAGTCCGTGCGTAGTTTTCTATAAAGTTATAGCTATAAATATAACGGTTATATATATATATATATATAAGGTTATTCAAAATAATAGAATTTATATAGATTCTTAAACTACTTATTTCTAAAAGAAAATATTATTATGATTATTATTTTATATTTTATAGTTATTAGTATATTATGAAAGATATATTTCATAGATATATAACTATGTATCTTATAGTTATTTATTAAAGTTTATTTAAAGTTTAGAAGGTTATAATAGAAATTATTACGATATATCTATAGTATTCTTATACCCCCCTATAAGGTATATATCTATTTATATATAGCTTATTATTTATATTTAATTACTTATACTCTTTATATAATAGATACTCTAATATAATGACTCTTAAAACTATTAAGTTCGGAATTACGCCGTAGCCCCTTTATAAAAAGACTATAATAAATTCACCTAGTTCGCAGGTATAATTCGGGAAATACTATATAGGTATTTTAACCTATACCCTCTACTAGTTAAGGAAAATAATATAAGAACCCTATATATTCTTACTACTTATAAGTAAACCCTCTAAATATTATAAAGTCGGACGCGCGCTATACTAGGGCTTATTATATTAGAGCTAAATAGGCTACTAAGGCTCTCGTAGCCTAGAAACGCCCTCGCTAAACCTTTTAATAAAGTGCTATAAAAGCTACTATATAAGATAACTCCTTAACCTAAAAGGTTAACCTTTTAGTAAGGTATTATAAATACTACTATATAAGAGGTAACTCCTTAACTAAAGAGGTCTTTCCTTAGAGGTTCTTATAGCTAGAAGTATAAGAAGCTCTACTATTATAAGTAGGGCTTTATACCTCTCCCTCTTCCTTATCCTTATTTGACTTATAATAAATCCTTAATTATATTAATACTAGACCTTATATATAAAAACGCTAGCCTCTGGCCACTGCTTAGTGATTTTACCTACTTAAGTGTAATAGACCTTCTAGCTCCGCGCCTCCTAATAATATATAGCCTTCGGTTACGTAATTATAATTACTAACTACCTTTCCTAACTATAGCTATACTTATATATACCCCACTAGATAGCCTCACGATCTTTAACTTTATATTAATAATAATATACTTTTTATTTATTTAATAGACTACGAAACTATCGACTTATCCTCTCGCGCACTACCCGCGCTACTAATACTACCTCTATTACTGCTTTATCCGCTAGTTATTACTATCTTTATAATCCTCTTATTTAATCGGGTTAGCTAACGCCTTCGTAGCTATGCTATTATTAGTAACGCTCTCTCTATTTAGCGCAAGCTATACTTATTAATATTCCCTTAAGGGGCCTAGGCTACCTCTACCTTAATAGTATAGAGAACCTACTTAAAGAAGGGCTACTCTATAGGGTATATAATAACCTACTTAGCTTCTATTACTAAGTCTACTTACTTAGCTATAATATAATAATAAATATCCCCTCTAGGGGTATTAATAAGAGCCCTCTTAAGGGCTATATTAATAATATACTCTCTATATATAATAGAATTATTAAAGAAGAAGTAGGTTTTATTAATTATATTAATACTAAACTCTCTAGTAAGCTCTTATATATTATTAATATTAAAAAGTATACCTCGTATAAGCTTAGCGTTTTTATATATAAGGTCTAGTACTAATATAGCTAAAGGATAAGGATAAGGAAAAGGGAGAGGTATAAAGCCCTACTTATAATAGAGCTTCTTATACTTCTAGCTATAAGAACCTCTTAGGAAAGACCTCTTTAGTTAAGGAGTTACTTTTTATATAATAGCGTTTATAATACCTTTAGTACCTTACTAGAAGGTTAACCTTTTAAGTTAAGAAGTTATCTTATATAGTAGCTTTTACCTTACTAAAAGGTTTAGTAAGGGTGTTACTATAAGAGCCTTAGTAGCCCTTTTAGCTCTAATATAATTAGCCCTAGTATAGCGCGCGTCCGACTTTATAATATTTAGAGGGTTTACTTATAAGTAGTAAGAATATATAGGGTTCTTATATTATTTTCCTTAACTAGTAGAGGGTATAGGTTAAAATACTTATATAGTATTTCCTAAATTATCCCTGCGAACTAGGTGAATTTATTAGAGCTTTTTTGCGAAGGGGCTGCGGCGTAATTCCGAACTTAATATAAAAACGCTAAGCCTATATAAGGTATAACCTTTAATACTAATAACGCGCGAGAGCTTACTAGAGAGTTTAGTATTAATATAATTAATAAAACCTACTTCTTTTTTAACTACTTTATTATATATAAAGAGTATATTATTAATATAGCCCTTAAGAGGGCTCTTATTAATACCCCTAGAGGGGATACTTATTATTATATTATAGCTAAGTAAGTAGACTTAGTAGTAAAAGCTAGGTAGGTTATTATATACCCTATAGAGTAGCCCTTTTTTAAGCAAGTCCTCCGTACTATTAAGGTAGAGGTAGCCTAGGCCCCTTAGGGGTTAGTAAGTATAGCTTACGCTAAATAGAGAGAGCGTTGCTAACGACGGCATAGCTGCTGCGAAGGCGTTAGCTAACCTGATTAAATAAGAGGACTGCTAGCGGATAAAGCGGTGATAGAGGCGGTATTTAACAGCGGCGCGGGTAGTGCGCGAGAGGAAAAGTCAATAGTTTCGTAGTCTGCCTGTACTTAAATAATTAAAAACTACGTTATTATCGATATAAAGTTAAAGATCGTGAGGCTATCTAGTGGGGTATATATAAGTATAGCTATAGTTAGGAGAGGATCACGTGACCGAAGGCTATATATTATTAGGAGGCGCGGAGTTAGAAGGTCTATTGCACTTAAGTAGGTAAAATCACTATATAGTAGCTAGAGGCCTCTCTATTAGTATATATACCTCTAATAGGAGTAGGAGCTAGTAGCTAGTAGGAATAGGTGGTTACTAATATATTCATGCCCTTTAGCTATAACTAGACATAGTAAATAAAACTTTAAAATATAATATAATATAGTTATTACTACCTTTAAGCTTTAAAAGATCTCCTTATTTATCTTCTTTATAAAATACCTATAGGTTTTAAGTAATATATAAGCTATAAAAATAAATAGCTATTACTTAATATAGCCTATAGTATACTTACTCTCTATCTTTTATTATCTATCTTAGTATATATACCTCTAATAAGAGCGAGAGGTATATAAAAGACTAAATATTAAGAGGAGACTATTATATAAGGAGACTACTATACTATTTACCTATATTTAATACTAGATATTATAGTTAATATCCTATTAGAAGAGCTACCTATTTCTTTTAATACTATAGTTATATTTAGTCCTTTCTCTACCTTATATTCTACTATTTTTATTATATTATCTTACCCCCCCAATACCTTTTAATACCTTTACCTAATAACATATATTAAAGACGCGCTATAAATACTTATAGCTTATTCTACTTACTCTAGATATTCTTTCTCTATAAACCTCTCTTTCTTATCCTATTTCTTTATATAGTATCTAATATCTAGTAATTAATGATATTATAAAGCTTAATACAAAAGTTACTTCTTTAAGTAGATAATAGGCCCTTATACATACCTTCAAGCTATAATTAGTCTTAGAATATTAAAATATACAGAATTGAATATATAGTATTACTAATTAAACTTACTCTATATATAGCGTAACCTTGCTAATAGAAGGCCTCTCCTTAAAGCTAGCTATGGCTAGCGCTCCCTAGTTAATTAATAATAATATAGCTAGTAAGAATACTAGATCTACTCCCATTATTTGAAATAAGGGCATTAATACTAAAATGCTACTCCTTAGAAGCCTACTATCGCCATCTGTAGTACCCCTAATATAGCTAATAATATAAAGACTATTAATAGAATATAAGCTTGTAATAAATATATTAAGTATATTACTAACCTCTTGAATAGCGCTTAAGAGGTCTATTATACCCTACTTAAGGCTATCTAAGGGTTATACTAATAATATAAACCTTATTATAGCTAACCTTAGCTAGTTTATTAAGACTATTACTAATAATTATTAGGTTATTATAGCTACTATCTCTAAGGGACTAATTAACAAGAGCTGTAGCTTTGTAAACTTAGACTAGTACCTTGTAGTAAAGACGCCTAACAGTTAAACCGCCTCAGCTACTAGCTTTAATAGCTATAAGGGTATTATAACTAATACCTTTACCCCCTTAACTCCTTAAATACGCCTAGCGCTATTAAAACCTCTAATATACCCGCTAGTATTAAGATAGTTATACTTACTAACTAGATCTTATATACCTCTATTACTAGTCTCTATTAACTTACTTATATATTAAGTTCCTAATAGCCTAAGAGGCTATTACTATTTACCTTTATCATATTTATTTCCTTAATACTACTAACCTTATTACTATTTAGTATATTACGTAGGTTACCCTATAAATACTTATTTAAAATAGCTATATTATCCTTAGTCTCTCTCTATATATATCTTAGCCTTAAACTTATTTATTACTAAGTATATTATAAAGAATCCTAATCTTAGTACTATCACCTTATTCTTTATAATAAAATAAACATATTATTATAACTTTCCTAAGATTTAAACTAAGGATAATAGATTTACTACCTAAATAATAACTAATACTACTAAGGATAATACTATCTATATATTTCCAGGTATAAATATACTAAAGACTAATGAGACTACAAACTTATAATACTAATATATTACTAATATCTAAAGGTTATATAAATAGGTTATTATACTTATTGCCTCTATTATAGTTATTAAAGAGCTAGGAGTTACTAGGTCCTTCTCTAAAGTAAATAATAATACTTATTATAATTATATTAACTATTACTAGGATAATACTAAGCTAGCTACTACCTATAATATCGCTATTAACTAGCTCCTAACTATTACTAAGCAGATTAATAACTTCGAAGAGAATTACCTAGACCTACTAAAGTCTAATAATACTACTCCTTCTACTTAAATAAGCATAGGATACTAAGAAGGCTAGAATATTAGGAATTAGAACTAATATTATATATATATATATATTAAACTAGCTTATTACCTATAATTAGGAGTATAAATTAGAAATTATACTATATATCGCAGATAACACCTTTCTCTTCTTATATAGGTAATTAATACTAAACGCGCTAAGGCGTAGTTAACTCGCTTAAGGGGTTTAAAATACCTAACGTATTAAATATACCTAAATATCATAAACCTCTTTAAGAGGGGTTTATTGCCTTTAAGGAGATAACCTTCGAAATCATAGAGTTTTTACCCTTACCTTTCGCTTATTATATAGACCGTATTAATAGTTCTTATATCTATAGTAGTCTTAAGTTTATATTTATACTATAGCCCATTCATAAAAAGACTATAATAAATTTACCTAGTTTATAGGTACAATTTAGGAAATATTATATTAGTATTCTAACTTATTAAGTTCGGAATTACGCCGCAGCCCCTTTATAGAAAGACTATAATAAATTCACCTAGTTCGTAAGTATAATTTAGGAAATACTATATAGGTATTTTAACCTATACCCTCTACTAGTTAAGGAAAGTAATATAAGACCCTATATATTCCTACTACTTATAAGCAAACCCTCTAAATATTATTATATAAAGTCGGATACGCGCTATACTAGGGCTAATTATATTAGAGCTAAATAGGCTACTAAGGCTCTTATAGCCTAGAAACACCCTCGCTAAACCTTCTAGTAAGGTGCTATAAAAGCTACTATATAAGATAACTCCTTAATTTAAAAGGTTAACTTTCTAATAAGGTGCTGCGAGTATTATTATATAAGAGGTAACTCCTTAACTAAAGAGGTCTTTCCTAAGAGGTTCTTATAGCTAGAAGTATAAGAAGCTCTTCGAGTAGGGCCTTATACTTCTCCCTCTTCCTTATCCTTATCTAACCTATAATAAATCCTTAACTATATTAGTACCTAAGCCTATATATAAATATACTAAGCCTAAGTAAGGTATACCTTTTAGTATAAATAATATAAAGGGGGTTACTAGAGAGTTTAGCCTCGATATAATTAATAAAACCTGCTCCTTTATTAACTACTCTACTATATATAGAGAGCGTACTATTAATATAATCCTTAAGAGGGCTTATCTTAATACCCCTATAGGGGACTCTATAAGGTATAATAGTATTAGAGCTAAGTAAGTAAACTTAGTAATAGAAGTTTAGCGGGTTATTATATACCCTATAGAGTAGCCCTTTTTTAAGTAGGTCCTCTATATTACTAAGGTAGAGGTAGCCTAGGCGGCCTAGGCCTATTAGGGCTTAAACGTCGGTGAGTATGGCTTGCGCTAAATAGAGAGAGCGTTACTAATAACGGCATAGCTACTAGCGGATAAAGCGGTAATAGAGGCGGTATTTAACAGCAGCGCGGGTAGTATGCGAGAGGAAAAGTCGATAGTTTCGTAATCTATTAAATAATTAAAACCTACGTTATTATTAATATAAAGTTAAAGATCGTGAGGCTATTAGTAGGTACGTATAAGTATAGCTATAGTTAGGAAAGGTAATTAGTAAGATCACATAACCGAAGGCGATATATTATTAGGAGGCGCGGAGCTAGAAGGTCTATTGCACTTAAGTAGGTAAAATCACTATGCAGTGGCCAGAGGCTAGTATTCTAACTTATACTCTCTACTAGTTAAGGAAAGTAATATAAGAACCCTATTTATTCCTACTTAGAAGTAAACCCTCTTAAATTACTATATCAATTTAAATATACGCTATATTAAAGCTAATTATATTAGAGCTAAATAGGCTACTAAGGCTCTTATAATAATACCATTACTAAACCTTCTAATAAAGTACTATAACAGCTATTATATAAAATAACTCCTTAACTTAAAAGGTCGAACTTTTAGGAAAGTATTATAAGTATTACTATATAAGAGATACCCTTTTAATTAAAGAGGTTTTACTTAAGAGGTTCTTATAGTTAGAAGTAGAAGAAGCTCTATTATTATAAATAGCGCTTTATACCTCTCTCTCTTCTTTAACTAACTTATAATAAATACTTAAAGATATAAATATTAGACCTTATATATAAAAGTACTAAGCTTATATAAGGTATACCTTTCAATATAAAAAATATAAAAGAGATTACTATAGAGCTTAATATAAATATAATTAATAAAACCCGCTTCTTTATTGACTACTCTAATATACATAGAGAGTATATTATTAATATAGCTATTAAGAGGGTTCTTATTAATAGCTCTATCAGGGACCTTATAGTATATTACTATATTATAGCTAAATAAGATAACTTAGTAATAGAACCTAAGTAGGTTATTATATTTCCTATAGAGTAGCCCTTCTTTAAGTAGGTCCTCTATATTACTAAGGTAGAGGTAGCCTAGGCCTATTAGGGGAATATGAGTAAGTATAGCTTATACTAACTATAAGAATACCGAAGGTATATCTTAAAATTTCTATTATAATCTTATAAAGGTTAAATAAACTTTGATAAATAACTATAGTATATATAGTTATATATCTATATAATATCTCTTTAATAACACTTTAGTAACTATAAAACATAAAACAATAACTATAAAAGTATTTCCTTTATGGAATAAATACTTTAAAAGTCTATATAAATTCTAATAATATTAAGATCCTTATATATATATATTTATAATACGTAGCTTTATAACTATAAATATATAGAAATTACGCACGGACTATATAGTGATCTAAGCACGATTCTACCTAATAATCTTGAGTTCGGAATTACGCCGCAGCCCCTTTGCAAAAAGACTATAACAAATTCACCTAGTTCGCAGGTATAATTTAGGAAATACTATATAGGTATTTTAACCTATACCCTCTACTAGGTAAGGAAAATAATATAAGAACCCTATATATTCCTACTACTTATAAATCCTTATATAAAGTTAGATACGCGCTATACCGGGGCTAATTATATTAAAGCTAAACGGGCTACTAAGGCTCTCGTAGCCTAGAAATGCCCTCGCTAAACCTTCTAGTAAGGTAAAGGCTACTATATAAGATAACTCCTTAACCTAAAAGGTTAACCTTCTAGTAAGATATTAAAAATAAATACTACTATATAAGAGGTAACTCTTTAACTAAAGAGGTCTTTCCTAAGAGGTTCTTATAGCTAGAAGTATAAGAAGCTCTACTACTATAAGTAAGGCCTTATACCTCTCCCTCTTCCTTATTCTTATCCCTTAATTATATTTATACTAAACCCTATATATAAATACGCTAAGCTTAAGCGAGGTTTACCTTTTAATATAAATAATATAGAGGGGATTACTAGAGAGTTTAGCCTTAATATAATTAATAAAACCTACTCCTTTATTAACTACTTTATTATATATAGATAGTATATTACTAATATAGCCCTTAAGAGGACTTACCTTAATACCCCTATAAGGGACTCTATAAGGTATAATAATATTAGAGCTAAGTAAGTAAACTTAGTAATAGAAATTTAGTAGGTTATTATATACCCTATAGAGTAGCCCTTCTTTAAGCAAGTCCTCTATATTACTAAGGTAGAGGTAGCCTAGGTAGCCTAGGCTTATTAGGGGAATATTAGTAAGTATAGCTTGCGCTAATTGCTTATAGAGAGAGCGTTACTAATAACGGCATAGTAGCGGACGAAGCGGTAATAGAGGCGGTATTAGTAGCGCGAGTAGTGCGCGAGAGGAAAACTTAATAATTTTATAGTCTATTAAATAAATAAAAACCACGTTATTATTAATATAAAGTTAAAGATCGTGAGGCTATTTAATAGGGTATATATAAGTATAGCTATAATTAGGAGAGGATCACGTGACTAAAAGCTATATATTGTTAGGAGGCGCGGAGTTAGAAGGTCTATTGCACTTGAGTAGGTAAAATCACTATGCAGTGGCTAGAGGCCACCTAATAATCTTAATAATTAGCCGCTTAGTAGCTACGTTTTAGAATATCTTACCCCTTATTTCACGAGGGTAGGATTTATAACTTAGAGATAATATTATTAATATTTAACGATTCCTCTATTAATCTATTCCAGGAAAAACATCCCCTTATGCTTAAATTCATTAGCTTTCATCACAGTATCAATTAGCTTATTAATATCTATTATTTAGGCTATTTTACTGTCCCTTTTGCTACCTATATACCTACTCTTACACTAACTACTTTAATATAGAGAGAGCGTTACTAATAATAGTATAGCTAGTAGATAAAGTAGTAATAGAGGCAGTAGTAGCGGTATAAGTAGTATGCGAGAGTATAAGTTAAAAGCTTTATAGTCTATAAAAGAATTAAAACCTACATTATTATTTAAGCATAAAGTTAAAGACTATAAGGCTATTTAATAGGGTATATATAAGTGCACCTATAGTTAGGAGAGGTAGTTAGTAAGTTTATATAACTAAAGGTAATATATATTATTAGGAGTCGCGGAGTTAGAAGGTTAATTATACTTACGTAGGTAAAGTCACTATATAGTAGCTAGAGGCCTCTATAGCAGTATAAATAGAGTAAATCTATATAGGAACAGTTATAGTTATTTATTATAGTATTATAATAACCCCTTAAAATAAAGTTATTACTATTATAATAGCGATATTTAATAGTTTTAGTCATTCTTAAGTCGTCTTTAGAGCCGTTATATAGAGTGTCTTTTTTATTACTTATAAAGCGCTCTTAATTACTTATAGAACTCTTAGTATTATTTAAATTATTCTTTTCATAGTAAATAAAGCCTATATAGCTAAATTTAAAGTTAAGGTTCTCTTTATAGTATATCTTATAGTAGTATTTATAAGTAACTTAAGGTAATAGAGAATTATAGTATTATAGGAAGATAGAAATATGAATATAGTAGGAGTAAATATAAATATAATATAGCTAGAGTAGTAATTAGAGTTATAGCTAGAGCTACTATATAGTAGTAGTATTAATACTAGCTATAGAATTAGCTATAGAGAAGTACTTTAAGATAGTAGGAGTACTAGTATATATAGCTTAAATAGCTTTATAAGTAGTTAAGTGGATAGATAAAAGGAAACTATATAAGCTAGTAATAGAGATAGCCTAGCCTCTAGCTAATATATAGTGATTTTACCTACTTAAGTATGATAGACCCTCTAACTCCGCGCCTCCTAATAATCTATATAGCCTTTCGTTACGTAATCTACTAAATAGCCTCACGATCCTTAACTTTATATTTTAATAATAACGTAGTTTTTAATTATTTAATTACTATAGAGTACTATACTATTAACCTATCCTCTCGCGCACTACCCGCGCTACTATTAAATACTACCTCTATTATTACTTCGTCCGCTAGTAGCTATACTATTATTAGTAACGCTCTCTATATAAGTAGTTAGCGCAAGCTATACTTACTAAACCCTCATAGGCCTAGGCCGCCTCTACCTTCGTAGTATAGAGAACCTACTTAAAGAAGAGCTACTCTATAGAGTATATAATAACCCGCTTAGCTTATATTACTAAGTCTACTTACTTAGCTATAATATTATTATATATTATAAGGTCCCTTATAGGGCTATCAAGGAGAACCCTCTTAAGACCTATATTAATAATATGTTCTCTATATATAATAGAGTAGTTAATAAAGAAGCGGGTTTTATTAATTATATTAATACTAAACTCCCTAGTATTCTCTTTTATATTTACTATATTAAAGGGTATACCTTACATAGGCTTAACGCTTTTATATATATAGGTTATAAGTATACCTAGGACTTTATATAGAATAAGGAAGAGGGAGAGGTATAAGGCCCTACTTATAGTAATAGAGCTTCTTATACTTCTAGCTCTAAGAACCTCTTAAGAAAGACCTCTTTATATAAGGAGTTATTTCTTATATAATAGTATTTACCTTATTAGAAGGTTAACCTTTAAGTTAAGGAGTTATCTTATATAGAAGCTTTTATAGTATTTTATTAGAAGGTTTAATAAGATTACTACTATAAGAGCCTTAGTAGCCCGTTTAGCTCTAACATAAGTAGCCCTAATATAGTATATATCTAACTTTAGATAATAGTAATTAGAGGGTTTACTTCTAAGTAGGAATATATAGAGTTTTTATATTATTCTTCTTAACTAGTAAAGGGTATAAGTTAAAATACCTATATAGTATTTCATAAATTATACTTATAAACTAGGTAAATTTATTATAGTCTTTTTATAAAGGGGCTATAGTATAACCACGAACTTAATAGAGATAGCCTAACTATTAAGCGTAGTAGTATAATAATAAATCTATATAAATAGTAGTATAGACTTCTTGATTATTATCATATAGGAAGATTTAGAATTTTCTAGAAGCGTATTAAAGCTATTTAGAATAATACTAATTTAAATAGAGTAGGGCTAGGAGTTATCTTCTAGATATAGCTTAAGTATATATTTACGTTTATTTATACTCTAGCCCCCTTTTAAAAAGACTTGAATAAATTTACCTAGTTTATAGGTATAATTAATAAAATACTATATAAGTATTTTAACTTATAGCCTCTACTAATTAAGGAACATAATATAAGAAACCTATATATTTCCACTAATAAATAAATCCTTTAATATTATAAACTTAGAAATATATTATACTTAATCTAATTATATTAGAGCTAAATAGGCTACTATAGATCCTATAGTAATACTCTCGCTAAACCGTCTAGTAAGGTGCTATAAAAGCTATTATATAAAGTTACTCCTTAACCTAAAGGATTAACGTTCTTATAAAGTAAATATTACTATATAAGAAATAAGTTCTTAACTAAAGAGGTCTTTTCTAAGAGGTTCTTATAGCTAAAAGTATAAAAGGCTCTATAGGTTAAGCTTTATTACTCTCTCTCTTCTTTATCTCTATAACTTATAATAAATCCTTAAAGTTATTTATTATAATGCCTTTAGCATCGCCCGTTACTAGCGCGGCACGTGACTAACGTCGGCTCCGGAGCAACCCTTTTCCAGGGGTTATTCCCCTAACCGTAGTTATAAGTAACTACGTTATAGCTACTCTTATTATAATAGAATAAGCTCTTTAGTAACTATAAATATAGCCCTATAGGACGTTTCTTAATAGTTATAAGTCTAGCTCTAACTAGACCCCTAATTACTATTTTAAAATAGGCTTTTACTACTAAAAGTACTTATTAAAACTTCCTCTCTCTAATTCCTTCTTTGATTCCTTCTTTCCTCCTTATTATATATTATTCTCTACTACTATAAACCCTCTATTTCTAAACGACCTTAACTATAATATCTTCTACTTCTAATACTATAATACTATACTACCTAACTATATATAGGGACTTTACTACCTAGTATATTATAATCTAAGCTAAAGCCTAAGCTACTAGAGTCTAGAAGTATATTAACTTAGATAACCCTAAGGGACCTTTATACCTAAGTAAGACCTCGTTAAAACCCTTACTCTTAATATATATATTACTAAGTAAAACTAAGATACTAACGCCTAGTACGTATAGGAGAAGAGCGCTTATAATTAATATATTACTCTACTTAACTAAGAGGCTTTAAAAGAGGCTACTACTAATATAGCTTTTAGAATTACTCCTAAGTCTATTACTAGGATATAGATAACGAATAAATTATAACCCTTTTAGCCTCTAGCTACCCTAGTTATAATTAATAAGAATACTATAGGTATATAGGAATAATACTTAGAGTACTTTTATTTATTTATTATATAAGAGTCTAAGTAAACCTACGAGGACTAAGAGTTTAAATAGATTAACTATCTAGTTATAAAGACTATTACTTATAATATTATTATACCTATATATATAGAACTTCTTGCTAAAGGGGATATAACTCTTTATAACGTTATTATTAATCTTAAATATTATTATACTCTTAGTAAGGCTAGTACCCTTATTACTATTTAAGAGGAGTATATCTAAGTCCTAGAGAAGGTAAATAGGAGTATTAATCCTAACGCCTAGATTAAGGACTTTAGGGGTATTTACTTTTATACTACTTAGCTTAAACTTCTAGAGGTAAGTAATACCCTCGCTTTAAAAACTTTTCTTTAAGTAATAAGTTATTACTTTATACTTATTTAAGCTAATATAGAGATTATATATATCTTTAAATAAGAGCGAGCAGGGATACTAGTCTCTAATATAAGCTAATATACTAACATATTTAAGGATTTCTTATATAAGGACGTGCTCTACTTAAGATTATAAGGATAAAGCGCTAGGGTCTTTGCAACGCTAGCTAGCTATATAGATAAGGTTAACCTATTAAGTATTCCTATAACTAGTAACTTATCTAGTAGTAAATAGTACCTATATAGGTTAAGCTATTAATAGCTAAGTATTAATTATAACTACTTAGAAGCTACTTTAACTAGATATTACTAGAAGGGCCCCTATATATTATTAATAGATATATAAGTAGCTTAGATCTATAACTAGTTAAATAGTAACCTATACTTTACTAATTTTTATATTAAACTTACTTATAAGGGCTAGCGACGCGCTATACCTTATAAGGGTAAGAATTATTAAAATAATAAGGGGGGTAATAAGGGTGCGTCTAAGAAATCTAATATAGCCCCTAGCTACCTTAATAATATAATAGTAGTTGCTTTCTATATAGCCCTCCTAAATAAGGTTAAGGATAATATAGTTAACTTAGATAAAGAGCACCTAAGTATCTTTATAACCCCCTACTTAGAACCCTATATATTATATAAGTCTATAGTCCTAGATAACTATAGAGGGATATACCTTATAAGTAATAAATCCCTATTTATCCCCTCCTTAATTAGGTATTATAATAGAGAATAGGTTAATTTTAGAATAGCTTTATACTTAATTATTATAAAGGGTATATAGATTATTAAGAACGCTCTTAATAGCTTAAAAGGCGCGAATATAGAGGACCTTATGCTCTATAATATAGGATATATAGAGAACTTTTATATTAATATTATCTCTAAAGCCTTACTTTAGAAAATAGGTATCTAGTATTCAGGGTATAACTATATACTTCGCTTTAGAACCTATAAAAATAGCGTTATAGTTAAGAAACGTATTAGGAAAGTGAACCTCGCTTTCTTTAAATATAAGCCTCGTTCCTTATACTCAATTCCTAAGTAAATCCCCTAAAGTATTAATCTTATTATTAATAATATAAACTATATACTTATAATATATAAGTATACCTCTTTTATACTACTACTAGACTAGAGTAACGACGTAATACTATAATACCTCTAAAGTAGCTACCTTAGCCCTAAGGCTCTTAAGTAGCTAGTATATACTACTTAGGGGGTAAGGATTAAGGGTCCGACGCGCCTATAGTGCTAATACTACGCGGTTATATATACTAAATAGGTAATTTTAAGATAAATATTAGAAGATAAGGTAATACGCCCCTACTATAGGATTATATAGGATCTATTTAACTACCCCGAAGGCTTTAACTAGAACTAGTAGCTCCTTATTATTAAGGATAAATATACTAGTTAGCTTTTTATATTTCTACGTATTAATAAGACCTATAGTAGCGTTATACTCGCTCTATATATATTTAAGCGATAGGTATCTTAATAGAAGGGACTTTCTATTTATAAGATTAGATAAGACGTTAAGAGGTTAGTAATTTTACTTATAGGTTATATAGAATATAAGGATTAGACCTATATAAAAAGAATAGAGGTTAAAACGACCCCTCTATATATAAAAGAACTAAATAGTAGAGGGGAATAGGCTAGTTAGGAAGTTATAACTTAAACGATTAAGATACTTACTATAGCTAGCTTACCTATAGAACTATAGGCTAAGATAGTACTAGTAGTAATAACGCATTATAATTCAAGCCTACTTAAGCGCTACGACTAGCGTTCGCTACTATAGATTAAAGAGGAGTAGTTCTACTAGTACTTTCGCTAGTAGTAACCTAATAATAGAGCAGCCCTAATCTATAACCTTTACCCTTACTAGGGATATATATATACTTATAGCTACTATATATACCCCCTTAAGAGGGAATAAGAGAGAGGAATTAATAAGAGAGACTTTAAGGTAGTACTATAGGGATATATTAGATACCTAGTAGGATATATTCTAAATACCTATAACTTATATAGGGTTTAGATCCCTGCGTTATAAATAGTTATTATTATATAGAACGTGATATTTAATAAATATACTTTTTATATAAAGGATAAGGTAAAAGAGGCTATCCTAGAAGATATTATCTACAAGATAGTAAAAGAGATTAAGGAGCTTATATTATAAGTTAACTTTAAACTTTAGATCCTAGGCATTATAAATAAGGATAAAGCTATATAATACTTATTACTAAATAATTACTTATAGTAACCCTTATTCTTATAACTAAGTCTCTAAATAGAAGAATCCTAAAACTTCTAAAGGGATAAGTAGGTTAGAAGGGGGGGTAGCTATTATCCCCTAATCCTACGCTAGAGCTAAATAAAAGCCTAGCTCTAATAGATAGAGTAATAAGCATAGTATATTTATTAGAAACGAACTATATATATAAAGCTATTAGAGAAGTTAATTCTAAAGGGGAATAGATTAGGGATTATATTATAATTAAACTACTCCCTATTTTATAATATATTTCTAAAGTAGGTAAGAGTAATAAGAATAAACCTTTAGATAAAAGGCCCTTAAATCTACTAATATAGCTATATTAAGATAGAGAGGAGAGGGCTAATACTAAATAGAGGTCTAACTAGGTATATAACTAGGAGGGCTATAGCTAAACTTATTAAAGCTAATAACTATATAATCTACTACCTAGTAACTTATAACTAGGAATAATAGAAAGCAAACCCCGCTTTAGTAACTAGTTTTTACTCTAATACTATATAGAGCGGGAGCAGGTATCTAGCTTCTTTAAGACTTTTATACCTAATTAGTAGAAAGCCTTTTTAGAAGCTAGTATAGGGTATTATACGCTCTATAGCTATATTTATACCGCTATTTATAGCGCGAAGCCCGCTTATATAATTATAATAATTTATAAATATCTTATTACTAATAACCTTACTAAGCTACCTCGCTTATAAAAGGAACTTATAAACCTCCTATAGGCGCTCTAAACTTGCTTTAAAGAAGTAGCTAAGGTTAAAATAAGTAAATTATAATAAATAGATATATAGCGCGTTATTAATTAAGAGATAATAATAAAGAGACTAATCCCTTTAAAGTAGGTATTTACTTATAAATTTAATACGGATAATATCCTTAATTAGTATAAAGTAAGGATCTATATTTAAGGCGATTAGTAAGAGAAGCCGCCCCTCGAATAGACTTATATAGTAACCCTCGCTATTTATACCTTTAAGGTAGTAATAGTAATTATTATATAATTTAACCTCGAAGTTAAATAATTTAATATTATTAATACGTTCCTAAACGCCTCCTAAGACCTAAATAAAGACCTAATTATTTATAAGTTATTAGATAGCTTTAAATAGCCTAGAAAGTATATTAACCTACGCTACGCGCTCTATAGGCTAAGGGATATGCTACTACTCTAG
This sequence comes from Colletotrichum ledebouriae, assembly GCA_036785755.1. NCBI lineage: Eukaryota > Fungi > Ascomycota > Sordariomycetes > Glomerellales > Glomerellaceae > Colletotrichum > Colletotrichum ledebouriae. Next base: position 33,130 of record JAVHLU010000487.1, on the reverse strand, counting down.
TATAAGGAGTTCTCCTTAACCCTTTAGTATCTAGGCCTTATACTTATAAATAAAGACCTATATCTCTTCTAGTTAACTAAGAAGAGGGTTCTTATTATCTTCTATATAAATAACTTCCTTATCCTATTTTATAAGAACTATAAAGAAGTAATATAGAGAGTAATTACTAGCTTAAAGAAAGTATATAAGTTAAAGGAATAAGGCCTAGTTAAGTACTATCTCGGAATTAGAGTTATTTATAACTAAGCTATATAAAAGATATACCTTTCTTATAACTAATATATTAAGTAGGTAATAAAGAAGTTCGATTTATTTAACTTAAGAGCGCTAATAACCCCCTTTCTAAACTTATTACTCCTAAAGAGTAAAATAATAATAATACTATTATAAATAAAGAGTTTCTAAGAGAAGATTAGCTCTATACTCTATATTACTATTATAATCCGACTTAATATCGCTTTTATATATTCCCTACTCTTAAGATTCCTAATAAACCCTGCTCCTTATTACTATACTATTACTAACTAGGTCATATAATACTTATATTATACTTATTACCTCGTAATATGCTTTAGTAACTCGGGGGGTAGATAGGTACTACTAATTATAAGTAACGCTTTATTTATAGATAATAAGGAGATATAGAGGTCGTCTTAAGGGTATATAATCTCGCTCTTTAGAGGATTAATCTAGTAGAAAGCTACTTAATAAGCTATAGTTATAATATTAATAATAGAAGCGGAGCTTCTAAGCCTTAACTATATTACTAAGGAGATAATTACTCTTTAGAAGCTATTTAGGGATATTGCTCTTAAACTTAGCGATATCTAGAAGATTTACTATAATAACTAATAAATAATTTGTCTTATAATAAGTAAAAAGGAATAGATCTTAATTAAGCTATAATATATTAATATTTAAAATATATAGCTATAATAAGAATACGCTAGAGGATTATTTAGTATAATATATATACTAATAAATAATATACTAGCTAATAGTCTTATAAAGGTTCTTAATTATAAGAAATTTAAATAGTTCTATTCGCTCCTTAATCTAAAAGATATATAGAGAATAATTATAATAAACAAGGGATACTCTAAATAAGTATAAGAGGGCTAGTAATATCTAATTTTTAATTAATTTATAGCTTATTAGCTAGAGAGCCTAAAGTCGCTCCTATAGGAGTAAAAAGAATATAATATACCCTAAAGGGCTACCTTAAAATACTAATTTTCTACTACTTAACCTTAGAGGATTTACTCGTACTAATCTATTAGGATATTATATAAGGGTAGTAATACCTCTAGTAAATATATACTAATAAGACTATTAACTACGTAGTATGCTATAGTAGCTATATTACTAGTAAGTAGATAAGATATAGGTATACCTATACTAACTACTAGAGTTCTAAATAGAACTAGGGTAGGAGATAGAGTAATAACGCTATATATGCTAGAACTACCTATTACCTTAGGAGCCTTACTTAAACCCTTATTATTACTACCTTTCTTTATTATTATAATCTCCTCCTTCTAAGTAGTAATAGCCTCGCGGAGCGTAGCTCTCTAATAAGCAAGGGTCTATAGGTTATATTAGAAGTTAGTTATAGAAATAAAGCGCGTATAGAACCTTACCTTTCTAACTACTAGGTCCTTTAAAGTCTTAGCTTTAGTATATTAGTAGGCTATAATAGTAATAAGGGTACTTATTTATTAATAAGGTACCTTACCCTTATAATAGTAGTTATACTTACTTATTATACTAAGTAAGCGCTTTCTATCTAATAAGCCTAAGAGCTTATTTAAAATATACTAAAAGTAGCGCTTATTAAATAGGGGTACTTACTCTACCTCTATACCTCTACTAGGGGGAGGAGGGCTAGGAGGGGGCTCTAAACTACTCTTATTAGTACTCTCCTCCTTATTTATCTCCTTAGGGGCTATAATAATAATAAGGTTAGTAATATTCTAATATATAGTTATAATAATAAAGGGATTATAACTTACTAGGAGCTATCCTCTTAGACTACTTAGGAGGGTAACCCTAGGGCTTCTTAGGTTATAAACCCTTACCCTTAGAGCTACTCTCTATAGGTTACTTCTACTTCTTTCTGCTTATTATATAATATATAATATATAATAATAGGAAGGAATAATATATATAACCTTACTATTACTCTCTAGGGGAGGAGGGCGCGCCCCTCTACCCCTAGCTTTATTCTTATCTTTAGTAGCGCACGCCTTCTTAAGGGCTATAGCTTAACTAGTCTTCTTTTTAAGAGGTATTTATAAATATATTAATATGTTATAATAGCTTTAAGATCGTTACGCGATATAAGTATATGCGCGCGCGTATAATAAGGTTATTATTAGAACTAAAGTTCGATATATATATAGTTATTATATTATATATAGGGAAGAGTTAAGAAAGTAAGAGAGTAGCTAGGTTATTTTATTTACAGTTAATATAATAGTAGCTACCCTACCTATGCTAATAAGAGATAATAGATTCTATTATTATTAGTAAGAGTTAGTAAATAAAGGGTATTATAATAATAATAGTAATAGTTATAATAGGTAGGAAACTATAACTATTTACGCTTTACTTATACCTAATATAAATAACTTTACTTTATTATCTCTTTTATAAAAAGGCTTATTAATAGGTTATTTATAGATATATTGCTTTATATTTAGGTATTTTAAGGAATACTACGCAGTTAGGCGCTTTTCTAGCTACTACTATATCTAGGGGGGTATATTATAATACCTTTAGTATTACCCGTTCCTAGCGCGTTATATAACTAATATTAGCTCTAGAGTAACCTTTTTCTAGGGGTTATTCCTCTAACCGTGGTTATAAGCGACTACGTTATAGCTACTCTCGTTATAATAGAATAAGCTCTTCTTTAGTAACTATAAATATAGCCCTATGGGACGTTTCTCAATATTATTAATATTAAACCCTATATATAAAAATACTAAGCCTATATAAAGTATTCTTTTTAATCTTAATAGTATAAGAGATTACTATAGAGCTTAGTATTAATATAATTAATAAAACCTACTTCTTTTCAATTACTTTAAGATATATAGAAAATATATTATTAAGTTCGGAATTATACCGCAGCCCCTTTATAAAAAGACTATAATAAATTTACCTAGTTTGTAAGTATAATTTAGGAAATACTATATAAGTATTTTAACCTATACAATCTACTAGTTAAGGAAAATAATATAGGAACCCTATATATTCCTACTTAGAAGCAAACCCTCTAAATATTTCTATATAAAGTTAGATATGCGCTATATTAGGGCTAATTATATTAGAGCTAAATAGGTTACTAAGGCTCTTATAGTAGAGCTACTACGCGAGATAACTCCTTAACTTAAAAGGTTAACCTTCTAGTAAGGTATTATAAAGGCTATATAAAATAACTCCTTAATTTGAAAAGTCAACCTTTTAATAAGGTCAATATTACTATATAAGAGATAACTCCTTAACTAAAGAGATCTTTCCCAAGAGATTCTTATAGCTAGAAGTATAAGAAGCTTTATTACTATAAGCAGGGCCTTATACCTCTCCCTCTTCCTTATCCTTATCTAACTTATAATAAATCCTTAATTATATTAGCACTAGACCTTATATATAAAAACGCTAAGCCTACGCGAGGTATACTTTTTAATACTAATAATATAAAAGAGCCTACTAGAGAGTTTAATATTAATATAATTAATAAAACCCGCTTCTTTATTGACTACTCTGTTATATATAGAGAGCATATCGTTAGTATAGCCCTTAAGAGGGCTCTTGCTTTAATATAGAGAGAGCGTTGCTAACGATAGCATAGCTAGTAGATAAAGTAGTAATAGAGGCGGTATTTAATAGTAGCGCGGGTAGTGCGCGAGAGGAAAAGTTAATAGTTTTATAGTCTATTAAATAATTAAAAACTATATTATTATTAATATAAAGTTAAAAATCGTGAGGCTATAGGTATATATAAGTATAGCTATAGTTAGGAGAGGTAGTAAGTAAGATCACGTAACCAAAGGCTATATATTATTAGGAGGCGCGGAGTTAGAAGGTCTATTATACTTAAGTAGGTAAAGTCACTATGTAGTAGCTAGAGGCCTAGAAAATATATTATTAATATAGCTCTTAAGAGGGCTCTCCTTAATATCTCTATAGGGGAAAATTAATAGTTATAATTGTATTATAAATAAGTAAGTAAACTTAATAGAAGAAATTAAACAAGTTCTTATATACCCTATAGAGCTCTTCTTTAAGTAAGTGTATTATTAATAATACTATAGCTAGTAGATAAAATAGTAATAGAGATAGTATTAGTAGTATAGATAGTATATAAGAGAATAAGTTAATAGTTTAGTAGTTTAAATAAATAAAAACTATATTATTATAAAGTATAAAGTTAAAGATTATATAGCTAAAAGTATATATAAGTATAGCTATAGTTTGAAAAGAACTATATAACGAGAGGCTAAATATATTATTAAGAGGCGCAGAGTTAGAAGATCTATTATACTTAAGTAAGTAAAATTACTATTTAGCAGCTAGAGGCCTATTATTAGATATATAAAAAGAAAGAAATATATTAAAATTAATATCTAGCTAAAGAGGCTTTATATATAAGTATATTAGAACGGTTTATATATAAAGCTAGATAGTAACTAATAGTAATTTTTAGAATATAAAAATAATATAATAATAAGTTATAAATTATATTATATCGAGTTTAATATTATAACTTTATATAAATTTAAATTATAGTAGGCTATAATTAAAGACAACCTAAACCTTATAAATTTAATACTTTATATAGTTATATACTTTTTAATAAGCTATTAGTACTAGTCTTAGTATTAGATTCAGCTAATTACGCCTTTTTTTCTTGCTTTTTATAAGGTCGGATAGTAATGTAAAGCTTTACCTAAACCCTCGCATATGCTTCTATGCTTTAGGTTAGTTAAGTATCTTGCGTGTAGGTGTTAGTGAATAACGTTGCTAATCCCTTACGTCTCCTAGCGAGGTTATGCTCTTCGTCCCTAATAATTCATTGTCTCTTTAGCCGGGTAGGACGGCCGCCTTCTGCAGTCGCCAGATCGTTTCATAGAAAATGCGCATAGCTTTCTTTTCCGCGCTACCACGCAATTATCCGCGACCTAACATTGAGATATAGCTGCTACTGTGCCGCGTCCCTAATCATGTCCAAGACGCCGCGTATGCTAGATGTATATCCCGTTCCTCGGGCCTTGTTGTTTGGTGCCCCTTTGGTATAAAGCGATGCTATTGGCCCAAGTGTATGTTATTTCAGGACGAAGGCGCACGTTGTTGGGAGATGGAATCATCGGCATGTGGAACCCACTCAATGGCCCTGTTGAGCCAGTGATGCCTCCCGGCAAACGGTGATGCTTTGCCACCTGCTTCCTCCTATTCCTCAACCACATCACATTTAAGCCTCTTCATCGTAACGGCGAGGTAACGCTAACTCTGCTTCATTTAACAATGAGAATCGAGAACCCGTCGACCCAGGGGCCACATGAGCCGCCAACACCACAAATGCTATAACCTCTCGGAGGGATCAACGTATGCCTGATTGATTGTCAGCTTCCGTATTGTTGAGGCATTCAGACACTTTGGCGACTTACGCAGATCCACCATGAGTATTACCATAGATTGGCGATCTCCTACCCAAGCTAGTGAGGACTTGAATAGCATCAATCCAGTTTCCAGATCGCACAAAGAAGCCCGAGATGTATTCACCCCGCCTGATGTCTGATATTGATCACGATTAGTAAACAAAAGACTGTGATTGGTAGTGGTTGGTTGTCTCACCGAAGTCGAAAGCATCGCCTCCCTCCTTGCCTCCTCTCTTTCCGAAAAGCTGCGTGGAGTCGTCGTCGTATACGAACTCCATACCGTCCACCGCATATCCGTGGTAAAAAACGATTCTGGAAAGAACCCTGTTTTGCTTTGCTGCGCTCTCGAAGACGACTTCTTGCGGCTCGCTGCCTTCCATGGAAGATAGGCCGAGGGATTTTCCGCGGAATGCCGTCTTGCCAAGTGGACCAGGCGTCAACTTGAACGATGATTGCTTGGAACCCAACTTTTTAAAGTCATCGATGTCCAAGCTGCCGCCTCCATGAGATCTGACGGAAATTCTGAGTCGCCCCTTGCGCTTGTTTTCCGGCAGCCGCTCACGCAGCTCCTGGTCATTAAGCGTCAGCTGGCGCTGAATAGAGCCACTCTCTGCTAGATGTTCGATCCACGACCGACACACATCATCGTCTTCGGCGAAAATCTCGACGAAGGCAATGCCTGCCGCTGCCATGATTACCACCTTTCCACTTTCAACGGGGAAGGCGTGGATGCTCTCATCAGGATTCATTGGAGGGTCATTCGGTAGCCTGAAGCATGGATGAGTTCGGAATCGCAAGCAGTCTAGTCGGTGCCAGCCGCATTCGTCGCCCTGACCAACAACTCCGCCCTTGGACTTAGTTCTCGTGCAGAAGGCCTCCCTAGTAACGAAGCTTCGGTTGAATGTTAGATAGTCACGGAGCATGATACCATTCTGTTGATGAGAGCATCCGAACAAGTGTCCCGTTTCGTGCAGGTGTGCGCCAATGCCAATACTGGCAGCCTCCCAGGAGCTGCCTGCTTGGTTGCAGTCGTTGGCAACGAAGTCGAGGTCTGTCGGGGTACAGTCCGTAAATGCGGGGACGACCTCTTCGAAGCTCGCGGGGTAGCTCTGCAAGCAGTGAGACCCAAAGATGGCCAGTTGCAAATCGCCCGCGTTTCCACCCAGCGCCGCGTGACCTCTCACCACTTTGGCCTCCTTGTCCCATTTTGTATCGAGAATCAGCACTGAAACATACTGTTTCTGACCGCCCAAGGGTCTGAAATGTTGCTTGACCGCTTCGGCCGCTATGCCATATAAATCTCCCTTTCTGGATGCCTTCTCGTTTTGTTGGGCCAGTTCCAAATCTTGAATTTCTGCGACAGTTTTGTCGGACCTGATGATATGTATCCTAGCCTCAGATCGCATAGTTCCATTCTCGCGGTCTCGCTGGTTCGAGGTGCCGGCAATCCACTCTTCTTCAAATCTGAAAACACGGCGGCCGAGCTTATTGCGCCACATCTGTTCAGCGGTGAAGGCTTGCCAGAGGTATGCGGCCATGCGGAACTTGCGCACTGCCGTCTCCAAGCTGTTGCCTTCGAGCTCGAATCTAGCCGGAACAGCATCGAATGTCTCCGGAGAGTCCTTGGCCACAAGGATTGCGAGTTGCAGAGGCGGCGCATTGTTGGCTGGTAGCATGTGGACTGTTAGGTAAGACGCATGAATAGGATTTGATGAGGCGCTGTTTGGCAGCTTCGGACTCGAGAAATCGAATCGGATCTTGTTCGGTCCTGGCTGCAAATAGACGAGGGCCTTAAACTGCGAGCCACATACGGGCCAGTAGGTTGGCGGGAAGTTATCGTCGAGTCGGGTCACAGAAAGTGTGCCGTCGACAGATTGTCCAGAGAGCTCTCCAATGGTACCGTGGACGAGAAGCACCTTTTGGTAAACCTTGATTGCTGTCAGCAAAGCTCGCTGAAGCCTCAGCTAGTCGTTGGCAGCGGTTGCGGCCGCTTGTGGCGGTTTGTCCAAGCGAAGGCAGGTCTGCGCAGGGGCAAGGAGAGGAGATGCAAGGAAAGAATGGTAGCCAACACGTAGAGGGCATGTCCCAATCAAGATCTCGAGTGACTTACCCAAGCGTTGTCGGTGACATTGGCAATTCGAGGCGCATACCGAGAGACTGGCAAAGTGGATTTGCCGTTGATGACGGGAGAGCCCAGACCTGCCATACCGGAAACGCTGTGTCGATGAGAAATGTTGACAGGCTGCAGCGGCGGGCGACTTTGAAGTTGGTATTGATTGGAGTCCTTTACTTGAAGATCGAGAGCAGGATCAGAAGCATGGGCGAGGGACGGTGGTGTTGAAGTGCCGCTCGTGGGAGTCGGGGCAGTTCCTTGACTGGCATTGCTAGAGACGTCGGTGTTAGAACGGTCGGTCTTGAAGCTGGCTTTAGAGCGGCGGCGCAATGCTCTGAAGTTGAGAATCAAGGGAGCCATGGCGAGGGAGGCGGTATATTTACCGCGGATGAGCGATTAACGAGAGACAGTCGAGTTTCGCGAATTTCAAGGGGAAAGTGAGCGAATTGGTTCCGAGCGCAGGCCTGGAGGGCGTGTTTGTGGGAGGGAGAGTGCCGGATATCGGTCTGGTTCGGTAGAGAATGGGCATCTGAGAGAGAACAAGGCCCGGATTGATGAAGGAAGCGAGTGATTGATGGAACAGGCCGAGATGGAGGGTCGTATTGGGTCAGTGATCAGCGAAAGATATGGGCATCTGGCGTCGTAGGTAAAGTAAGGTGAGGTGTCGTTTGAGAAGCAAGCGGACGATGGGTAAGGAAAGTCAGTCGAATCAAGTTGGGGTAGTTGGACGTGTAAAAGTGGAAGGAGAAGGAGCGGATTGGGGTGCAAGGAAGCAGCATGTACGCCCAGGAGAAGGATGGGCAAGGCAAGGTCAAGGCTGCAGCAGTGGAAAGCAGACAAGTTGAGATAAGTTAGAGTCGGGATAAGTTTAGGCGTTGTGCGAAAAGTGGGATGACGGAGAGGGGACAAAAGCCGAAGGACGAAGGGACGCGGAAGTTAAGCAGAGGACGGGACGGGAGGAAGCAAGGTGAAAGTCAATCAAGCAATCCCACCTTGATTTCTCATTCGGTGGCCGGCTAAGGCGCAACAGACGAGAGTTGGCAAATCTGGGCCCGGTCCACGTCTCCGTCCTCTCTTCCTTGCAAGGGCAGTGTGTCGGTGGCAGTAGCGTAAGGTATCCGTCTAGAATAAAATCATCGAGCATCGCAACGGCGCGTCTGGGGGAGGGCCCGGAGGTCCGGAGGGGGGCACGGCGGCTGCAGTTGAGCGATGACGTTGGCGTGTTTCCAAGTGGGAAACATACGGATTGAAATTGTGACTGGCTGCTCGAAGGCCAAGGTGAGGTAGAAGCGGGGAAGAGGCAGGGTTCTTGTCCGTACCCCTAAACGGAGATGACACCTCAGACTGTCGTAAGGCGGAGCAGAGCCTGAGGAGAGGTATCAAATCGGCACCTTAGTGTGCGCAGCAGGGCGTTACATATATTTGAAAGTAGAAGTCAATCTTACTAAATCGTGCGATATTTATATTAACTAGTATAAAATAAAAATCCGATAAGGATCTATATATAAAAATTAAATAATTACATACTAATACATAAGTAATTGTAATTATATACTATATAATTTGATGGTTATTAATTTAATTTCTTTATATGATATTAATTAAAGCCACTTAAATAAGTCTATAATATTAAAATTATTTAAGTATTATTGATATATAAACTTATAATAAGCTAATAATTACTAATATAGTTTACTAGTTAGCTATAAATATTAGTTAGTAGTATTATTATAGCGCTAAGATAGGCCTACCTGAATTTTCAGTTATATAACCGATAAGTTATATAATCTCTAGGCGACTCTTTAGCCTTATAGAGCTACGCTAGCCTATAGCTAGACTTTTCCCTTCTTTAATATAGAATCTACTTATTATAGCGTAATTAAAATATATTAACGTTTACCTATTCGCTATTTATAATACTATTCTATATTTATTAATTAAATCTCTAGAAATAGAAGTATAATATCTTAATTAATTATTACTCCTATTTTATTAATTAATTATATATACGTAGAATACCTAACTAAGCACTAAGCCGACTAATTTATACTCTAACTAACCTAAAATATATTTATATTCCTTCTACCTTGTATTAATATATTAAATAAGTAGCGTCTAGCTACTATATAGTGGTTTTACCTACTTAAGTATTATAGACCTTCTAACTCCGCGCCTCCTAATAATATATATAGCCTTGTTATATAATCTTACCAACTACCTCTCCTAACTATAGCTATACTTATATATAACCATAGCCTTATAATCTTTAACCTTATATTAATAATAATATAGTTTTTAGTTATTTAAACTATAAACCTATTAACCTATTCTCTTATATACTACCCGCGCTACTAATACCGCCTCTATTACTACTTTATCTACTAGTAGTTCTCTTATTTAATTAGCTTAGCTAACGCCTTCGTAGCTATATTATTATTAGTAATACTCTCTCTATATTAAAGTAGTTAGTATAAGCTATACTTATTAATATTTCAGCCCTAAAGGGCCTAGGCTACCTCTACCTTAGTAGTATAGAGAACCTACTTAAAGAAGAGCTATATTATAGGGTATATAATAACCTATTAAACTTCTATAACTAGGTTTACTTACTTAGCTATAATATAGTAGTATATTATAAAGTCCCCTATAGGGGTATTAAGGAGAGCCCTCTTAAGAGCTATACTAATTATATACTCTCTATATATAGTAAAATAATTAATAAAACAGCGAGTTTTATTAATTATATTAATACTAAATTCTCTAGTAATCCCTTATATTATATTTATATTAAAGGGTATACCTTACTTAAGCTGAGCGTAGTTATATATAGGGTCTAGTATTAATATAGTTAAGGATTTAGTATAAGTTATAGGGATAAAGAAGAGGAAGAGGGAGAGGTATAAGGTCCTACTTATAGTAATAGAGCTTCTTATACTTCTAGCTATAAGAACCTCTTAGGAAAGACCTCTTTAGTTAAGGAGTTATCTCTTATATAGTAGTATTTACCTTACTAGAAGGTAGGTTAAGGAGTTATTTTATATAATAGCTTTTACTTTACTAGAAGGTTTAGTAAGGGCATTACTATAAGAGCCTTAGTAGCCTATTTAGCTCTAACATAATTAGCCTTAGTATAGCGCGTATCCGACTTAATATAAGTGTTTACTTATAAATAGTAAGAATATATAGGGTTCCTATAATATTCTCCTTACCTACTAGAGGGTATAAGTTAAAATACCTATATAGTATTTCCTAAATTATAGCTATAAACTAGGTGAATTAATTATAGTCTTGGTACGAAGGGGTTATAGCGTAACTCCGAACTTAATATTAAATAAGTTCTAACTAGCTAGCTATAGTTATAAAGCTATAACTATATTTATACTTAATATTAAGAGGCTCTTAGAGCCTTTTATTAAGGCCCTTTAATACTATTATATTATACTACCTAACTATAATACCCCTCTATATAAAGGCTTAAAGGGTTTTTAATTTAAATAAGCCTATATAAAAGTGGCTTATTAAAAGCCTATTTATAGACCTTAATATAGATAGATATAAGAGTTTAACCTAGAGCGCTATCCTTAAATTATAGAAGTTCTCTAACCTCCTCTTTATTAATTATAATTACTTAAGTAAAAGCTAGAAAATTACTCTTATTCTTAATAATATAATCTAGTTATTATAAGACACCTCTAATGTAACTCTTACTTAGATTTAAAACTAGCTTATAAGGAGAGCTATTTAGAGTATTAAGTCTTAAGCCCTATATATTAGATATATTATAATAAGTAATAACCTTCAGCCTCTAGCTACTACATAGTGATTCTATTTACTTAAGTATAATAGACCTTCAAACTTCGCGCCTTCTAATAGGATATATAGCCTTTAGTAATATAATTATAACCTACTAACCTCCTAAGTTACTAACTACCTATCCTAACTTCAGCCGCACTTATATATACCTATAGCCTCACGACTTTTAACTATTTTAAATTTATATTTAGAGGAGTCCTTCCTTAAACTAATCTAAAAGATATCTAGCGCCCTATAGTACTCTACGTAAAGAAGCTCTTACTTTTTAAATATAACTACCTTATTTATCATAAGGAGCTCTTAGTAGTCTTTTCTTATTTATATATATAGAGAGTAAAGCTATATAATATAATCTGGTTAAAATATTAACTAATTACTAGGGACAAAAGGATTATATAAAAAGAAATACTTTATAAGGTATTAGAACTAGTAAGTAGAGGAGTTATCTTAATATAACTTTAATATTAGATATTACTCTAATGGGGAAGTAATAGCCCCTAATACCCTCTTATAATAATAATAAGATATATTTTAAGAGTAAGATAATAAATAAAAATAGAGAAGGGTCTTATAGCTAATACTAAACTATACCTACTCCTATAGAGCCCCTATAGTTAGCCCACTAATAAAGAGAAGCTAGAAAGGTTATATAAATATCTTAGAAAGTATAATCTTTAAGAGTAACCCTAAGCTATAGGTATTATAGCTAGAAACTATAAAAGGGAATATAATTTATAAAGTAATATACTATATAATTACCTAGTAGCTATATAGCTTCTTATTAGATATGAGAGCTAAGGTTTAAGTTAATAAATATAATATAAATAGGTAAGGGAAGCTAAAGTTTAGAGGGAGGCTATAAATACTTAGTAAGGAAAATAATAATAACCTATTAGGAGACCTATATATAAAGATTATCTAGTGAAGCTATGACTTAAGTATAATTACTTACTTAAGCTATAATGCCTTCTATTAGGAAGGTTAATCTTTATCTTTTAGGAAGCTAGGCCTATCTAAGAGAAAAGACTTTCTTATTACTATTAAACCCCTATATATTAAAAGCTAGAATCTAATTAGTCTTTTAGAGAATTAAGCTGATTTATCCTAGGTTTAGATAAATATAGGTCTATATAGCTCTTTTTAATCTATATAGCTCTTATTAGCTCTTGTTAGTAGCCCCTATATATATAGTCAGACTCTAGCTAGTAGCTAGTAAAAATAGGTACTTATTAGTATATTTACGCCTTAATTAAGGTTAGATAGAGTAAGCTATAACTAGACTTTAGTAGATAAAACCTTAGAATATAGCGCGAGGCTCTTATTATTAAGAATTACCTTTAAGCTTTATAGGACCTCCTTACTTATTTTCTTTATAAGGTACTTAAAGATTTCAAGTAGTATATAAGCTAGCCCTTATTATTAAGTTAGAGCTTAAAGTTATTACTAGAGATATATAGCTTAGGTAAATATAGCTCGCTAGTACTACTTCTTTATAAGATACCTATAGATTCTAAGTCGTATATAAGCTATAAAAATAAAACTCTACTTATTAATATAGCTTATAATATACTTACCTCCTATTCCTTACTATCTCTCTTAGTAGAAATAGCTCTAATAAGAATAAGAGATGTATAAAAAAGAAGAGAGTATTATATAAAGAGTTTATTATACTATTTACCTATCTAGTACTTATCCTTATTATATATCCTAATAAGAAAGTCTATTTCTTTAAGTAAATAATAAGTACTCATTAGTATATTTATACCCTTATTACTATTAAATAGAATTAGCTATAACTAAACTTAGTAAATAAAACCTTAGAGAATAATACAAAGCCCTTATAATTAAGAACTACTTTTAAGCTTTCTAGAACCTACTTACTTATTCTTAGCATAAAGTACCTATAGATTCTAAGTAGTATATAAGCTATAAAAATATAAAGCTACTTATTCATATAGCTTATAATATACTTACCTCCTATCCCTTATTATCTCTATTGGTATATATACTTCTAATACGACTGGGAGCTAGTAGCTAGTAGAAATAAGTACTTACTAATATATTTATACCCTTACTAAGGTTAAATAGGGTTAGCTATAGCTAGACTTAGTAAATAAAACTTTGAAATATAATATAAAGTAGTTATTAAGGATTACTTTTAAGCTTTATAAGACCTTCTTAATTATCTTCTTTATAAGGTACCTATAGATTCAAGTAATATATAAGGTATAAAAATAAATAACTACTTCTAAGTATAGCTTATAGTATACTTACCTCTTATCCTTTATTATCTCTCTTAGTATATATAGCTCTAATAAGAGTAGGAGGTATATAAAAAACTATATATTAAGAGGAGACTACTATATAAGGAAATTACTATGCTATTCGCTTATTTAGTAAGTATCCCCGCTTTATATTCTAATAAAAAGATCTATTTCTTCAAGTATATAATACGTACTTACTAATATATTTCTACCCTTATTAAAGTTAAATAGAGTTAGCTATAACTAGATTGAGTAGATAAAGTTTTAAAATATATTATAAGGCTATTATTATTAAGAACTACGTTTAAGCTTTAGAGGCCCTCCTTACTTTTCTTCTTTATAAAGTACTTATAGATCTTAAGTAATATATTAGCTAGCTCTTATTATTAAGAACTACCTTTAAGCTATAAAGGACCTACTTACTTATCTTCTTTATAAGGTACCTATAGATTTTAAGTAATATCTAACCTATAAAGATAAAAGGCTACTTATTAGTATAGCTTATAATATACTTGACTCCTATCCCTTATAATCTCTATTAGTATATATACCTCTAATTAAAGCAGGAGGTATATAAAAGACTACGCGGTAAGAGGAGACTACTATATAAGGAAACTACTATACTATTTACTTATATTAAATACTAGATATTATAATTAATATCCTATTCGAAGAGCTATCTATCTCCTTTAATATTATCGTTATATTTAGTCCTTTCTCTATCTTATATTCTACTATTCTTATTGTATTATTAAGTTTAGAATTACACTATAGCCCCTTTATAAAAAGACTATAACAAATTCACCTAGTTCGTAGGTATAACTTAGGAAATACTATATAGGTATTTTAAGCTATACCCTCTACTAGTTAAAGAAAATAATATAAAAACCCTATATATTCCTACTTAGAAGTAAAGCCTCTAAATATTACTATATAAAGTTAGATATATACTATACTAGGGCTAATTATATTAGAGCTAAATAGGCTACTAAGGGTCTCGTAGTGACGCCCTCGCTAAACCTTCTAGTAAGGTAAAAGCTATTATAGACGATAACTGCTTAACCTAAGAAGTTAACCTTCTAATAAGGTAAAAGCTACTATATAAGATAACTCCTTAACCTACCTTCTAGTAAGGTAAATACTACTATATAAGAGATAACTCTTTAACTAAAGAGGTCTTTCCTAAGAGGTTCTCATAACTAGAAGTATAAGAAGCTCTATTACTATAAGTAGGGCCTTATGCCTCTCCCTCTTCCTTATCTATGAAGTCCTATATATACCTATAACCTATAATAAATCCTTAAAGATATTATTACTAGACCCTATATATAGAAACACTAAGCCCGCGCGAGGTACGCCCTGTAATATAATAAATATAAAAGAGCTTGCTAGAGAGTTTAGTATTAATATAATTAATAAACCCGCTCTTTTATTAACTGCTCTATTATATATAGAGAGTATATTATTAATATAACCCTTATAAGGGCTCTCCTTAATAGCCTAGGGGACCTTATAAAGTATAATAATATTATAGGTAAGT
The DNA here is from genome assembly GCA_036785755.1 of Colletotrichum ledebouriae. Classification (NCBI taxonomy): domain Eukaryota; kingdom Fungi; phylum Ascomycota; class Sordariomycetes; order Glomerellales; family Glomerellaceae; genus Colletotrichum; species Colletotrichum ledebouriae. The sequence continues at coordinate 17,737 of JAVHLU010000487.1, read as the reverse complement.
AAGCTAACTTAGTAGTAGAAGCTAAGTAGGTTATTATATACCCTATAGAGTAGCCCTTCTTTAAGCAGGTCCTCTATACTATTAAGGCAGAGGCAGCCTAGGGCCCTTAGGGGTTAGTAAGTATAGCTTACGCTAAGTAGAGAGACCATTACTAATAATAATATAGCTACTAGCGGACGAAGTAGTAATAGAGGCAGTATTAGTAGCGCGGGTAGTATATAAGAGGGTAAGTTAATAGTTTTATAGTTTGAATAATTGAAAACCACGTTATTATTAATATAAAGCTAAAGATCGTGGGGCTATCTAGTAGGGTATATATAAGTATAGCTATAGTTAGGAGAGTTATAATTATATAACTAAAGGCTATATATATTATTAGGAGGCGCGGAGTTAGAAGGTCTTTTTACACTTAAGCAGGTAAAATCACTATGCAGTGGCTAGAGGCTATTTTTATTATATTATCTTCCCCCCCTATATCCCTTAATACCTTTACTTAAGGCCTCTAGCCACTGCATAGTGATTGTACCTGCTCAAGTGCAATAGACCTTCTAACTCCGCGCCTCCTGATAATATATAGCCTTTAGTCACGTGATTATAACTTTCCTAACTATAGCTATACTTATACGTGCCTACTATACTAAATAGCCTCACGATCTTTAACTTTATATTAATAAAAACGTGGTTTTTAATTATTTAAACTACGAAACTATTAACTAATCCTCTTATATACTACCCGCGCTGCTATTTAAATACTACCTCTATTACCGCTTCGTCCGCTAGTTATTACTATCTTTATCCTCTTATTCGATCAGGTTAGCTAACGCCTTCGCAGGTATGCTGTTATTAGCAACGCTCTCTCTATATTATAGTTAGCGTAAGCTTTACTTACTAACGTTCGCCTAGGCCGCTTAGGCTACCTCTACCTTAGTAATATAAAGGACCTGCTTGAAGAAGGGCTACTCTATAGGGTATATAATAACGCGCTAAACTTCTATTACTAAGTTTACTTACTTAGCTCTAATACTATTATACCTTATAGAGTCCCTTATAGGGGTATTAAAATAAGCCCTCTTAAGGGCTATATTAATAATATACTCTCTATATATAGTAGAGTAGTTAATAAAAGAGCAGGTTTTATTAATTATATCGAGGCTAAACTCTCTAGTAACCCCCTCTATATTATTTATACTAAAGAGTATACCTTGCTTAGGCTTAGTATATTTATATATAGGGTCTAGTACTAATATAATTAAGATATAATAGGATTTATTATAGGTTAGATAAGGATAAGGAAGAGGGAGAGGTATAAAGCCCTGCTCGCAGAGCTTCTTATACTTCTAGCTATAAGAACCTCTTAGGAAAGACCTCTTTAGTTAAGGAGTTACCTCTTATATAATAGCGTTTACAATACCTTACTAGAAGGTTAACCTTTTAGGTTAAGGAGTTATCTTATATAGTGGCTTTGCTATAAGAGCCTTAGTAGCCTATTTAGCTCTAATATAAGTAGCCCTAGTATAGCGCGTATCCGACTTTATATAAGGGTTTATTTATAAGTAGTAGGAATATATAGGGTTCCTATATTATTTTACTTAACTAGTAGAGGGTATAGGTTAAAATACCTATATAGTATTTCCTAAATTATGCTTGCGAACTAGGTGAATTTGTTATAGTCTTTTTGCGAAGGGGCTGCGGCGTAATTCCGAACTTAATACCTTTACTTAATAATATATATTAAAGATATACTATAAACGCTTATAACTTATTCTACGTACCCTAGCTATTTCCTTTCTATAGACCTCTCTTTCTTATTCTATTTCTTTATATAACACTTAGTATCTAGTAATTAAGTATATTATAAAGCCTAATAAAAAAACCACTAAGTAGATAATAAGCTCTTATATATAACTCAAAGCTATAATTAGTCTTAGAATATTAAAATATAGAGAATAGAATGTATAGTCTTCAGCTCGGAATTACGCTGCAGCCCCTTTGCAATAAGACTATAATAAATTTGCCTAGTTTATAGGTATAATTTAGGAAATACTATATAGGTATTTTAACCTATACCCTCTACTAGTTAAGGAAAATAATATAGGAACCCTATATATTCCTATTACTTATAAGCAAACCCTCTAAATATTATAAAGTTAGATATACGCTATACTAGGGCTAATTATATTAGAGCTAAACGGGCTACTAAGGCTCTTATAGCCTAAAAAAGGCCCTCGCTAAACCTTCTAGTAAGGTAAAAGCTACTATATAAGATAACTCCTTAACCTAAAAGGTTGACCTTCTAGTAAGATAAAAGCTATTATATAAGATAACTCCTTAACTTAAAAGGTCGACCTTCTAATAAGGTACTATAAAAGCTATTATATAAGATAACTCCTTAACTAAAGGAATCTTTCCTAAGAGGTTCTTATAGCTAGAAGTATAAGAAGCTCTATAAGTAGGGCCTTATACCTCTCCCTCTTCCTTATCCTTATTTATAAAGTCCTAGGTATACTTATAACCTATAATAAATCCTTAACTATATTAGTACTAAACCTTATATATAAAGACGCTAAGCCTACGCAAGGTATGCTTTTTAATACTAATAATATATAAGAGCTTACTAGAGAGTTTAGTATTAATATAGTTAATAAAACCTGCTCCTCTTTTAATTACTTTATTATATATAGAGAGTTTATTATTAATATAGCCCTTAAGAGGGCTTTTATTAATACCCCTAGAGGGGATATTTATTATTATATTATAGCTAAGTAAGTAGACTTAGTAGTAGAAGCTAGGCGGGTTATTATATACCCTATAGAGTAGCCCTTCCTTAAGTAGGTCCTCTATATTATTAAGGTAGAGGTAGCCTAGGCCCCTTAGGGGAATATTAATAAGTATAGCTTATATTAAATAGAGAGAGCGTTACTAATAATAATATAGTAAAGATAGTAATAACTAGTAGATAAAGTAGTAATAGAAGCGGTATTTAATAGTAGCGCGGGTAGTATACGAGAGGAAAAGTTAATAGTTTCGTAGTTTAAATAATTAGAAACTACGTTATTATTAATATAAAGTTAAAGATCGTGAGGCTATCTAGTGGGGTATATATACGTATAGCTATAGTTAGGAGAGTTATAATCACGTGACCGAAGGCTATATATTATTAGGAGGCGCGGAGTTAGAAGGTCTATTGCACTTAAGCAGGTAAAATTACTATGCAGTAGCTAGAGGCTGAATATATAGTATTATTAATTAGACTTATTCTATATATAGCGTAACCTTTTTAATAGAAGGTTAGTGCTTAGAGCTAGCTATAGCTAGCGCTCCCTAGTAATATATTTAAAATAGCAAGCTAGTAGCTCTACTAGCTAAGATAGCTATAAATAGTATAGAGGTTTATAAGGAATTATTAAGCTCGGAATTACGCCGCAGCCCCTTCGCAAAAAGACTATAACAAATTCACCTAGTTTATAGGTATAATTTGGGAAATACTATATAGGTATTTTAACCTATACCCTCTACTAGTTAAGGAAAATAATATAAGAACCCTATACGTTCCTACTACTCGTAAGTAAACCCTCTAAATATTATAAAGTCGGACGCGCGCTATACCGGGGCTAATTATATCGGAGCTAAACGGGCTATTAAGGCTCTTATAGTAACGCCCTTGCTAAACCTTCTAGCAAGGTGCTGCGAAAGCTACTATATAAGATAACTCCTTAACCTAAAAGGTTAACCTTTTAATAAGGTAAATACTACTATATAAGAGGTAACTCCTTAACTAAAGAGGTCTTTCTTAAGAGGTTCTTATAGCTAGAAGTATAAGAAGCTCTACTACTATAAGCAGGGCTTTATACCTCTCCCTCTTCCTTATCCTTATCCCTTAACTATATTAGTACTAGACCCCGTATATAAATACGCTAAGCTTAAGCGAGGCACGCCCTTTAGTATAAATAATATAGAGGGGATCGCTAGAGAGTTTAGCCTCGATATAATTAATAAAACCCGCTCCTTTATTAACTACTCCGCTATATATAGAGAGCGTATTATTAGCATAGCCCTTAAGAGGGCTTACCTTAATACCCCTATAGGGGACTCTATAAGGCGCGATAGCATTAGAGCTAAGCAAGCAAACTTAGTAGCAATAAGGAATTATAATATATATAAAGGGATATATATCTAGAAGTAAGCTAAGAGGGGGTTCCTAAAGCCCCTATTAGTACCTACCTAGTTATATTTAGACCTCTTAATAGACCTTATTAAAAACTTATTACTTATAAAGAATAATACTAGCTATTACCTATAGGGTATAATAAATAAGCTAAATAAGTTAATAATATTAGAGGAGAAAAATATTATAGAGGTAGAGACTTATACCTACTAGTTCCTTAACTATTACTTCTAGTTCTATATATTCCTATATAGTATCAATAGTAATTATAAGTCTAACTAGGCAAGCTACTTCTAAGCTAAATTCTATTACTTTCTTAGTATAAAGAGGCTATTAAGTATAATATACTATCTATAGACTAATAATAGTATTAAATAATATAATTAGGAAATACAGGCTATTTTATAGGTATTTATAACTTAAATATAGAATAACTAGGGGTAGCGACTACTTATTACCTAGCTAGTACTTTAGAATAGAGTTAGTAATATAACTAAACTCGTACTAACTTTATTAAAATATAGATGTTATATTAACCTTATACCAGTTATAAATAATATAATATAGAGGATTTCCTCTAGGGATATAATAGCTACTCTCTTAATAACTAAGCTATAGAAAGTAATAGACTTTATCTAAGTAAGTATTATAATAGCCTAGTAATATAATAAAGAGAATATAAATTAATATAAGATACCTTTAGACGAGCATTAAGTTAGTAATAAGATCTAGCTCTTAATAGCTAATTATAAAAGCCCTAAGCTTAATAAAAAGCTATTATAATTATACTATAAGTATATTATAATAGAAATCCTAAGCTTAAATATTATTAAACTAGATATATCTAGTAATATCTACTTAAGGTTGTATATTAACCTCCTCTAGAGAGTACTAGAGGATTACTTATTTATCTAAATAAAAATAGACCCCTAGTTATTACTAATTATAGCTAATCATAATAAGTTTAAGTAATATATAGAGGAGATATATATAGCGAGGTAGAAAGTAATTAGGTAAGAATAGAGGTATAAGGTTCTAGTTATGTAGGAGGGGGATATATTTGGCCCCGGTTTCTAACCCCTAACTGCGCATTGGATCCTTGTTGTTACTAGGGATAAGCAGCACTTAAGTGGGCTGCTAATTGCACTGATGCCCTATCCACTAGCGCTGGCGCTTGGTTTCCACGGGAATGAGCTGCGAATTCTGCGCCGTCCTCTGCAACCCACTGAGGCCGAGCGCTATTCAGCAGGTAGCCCGGGAGGTAACTTTGGTTCCTGTCTCCTGACGGGAAGATCTAGTCCACTCCCATTTAGACACCACCTTTCTGCTGCATTCCCCTTCCTTGTCCAAATCACGACAATAATAAAAAAAAAACTCCATCTGACAAAGCCATCGCATGACTTCCGTACCTAGAGGCACTTGCGAAGAGAATTGCACTTTTCTCTGAATTGCACAACCTGCCTTACCACACACCACACAATACCTTACCTATAACTACCGTCCTCCTTCACCCCTTGGGACGACATTGCCCACATTCCCTAGCGAACATTCTAAGAGAAACAGTTCAACCCCTCATTCATCGCTGTCGTTGCTACGGCTTCCCATCTCTCCTCGGCCCATCATTGGCCTGACAACAGGTAGCAGCCTCAACACCAGTTGCCATCTCCTGTGCCCCTTTTCCGACATCTACTAGGTTTCGGACGGCCGCTGCCTCTCCCGACCCAAGGATTTCGGTAATCCCACCCAACTATCACTGCCGTGCATGTCAGTACTTCAAGTCATGTCTTCTCTGTGGAAGCCCCAACCCGAAGACGTTGCAGATAAGGTCTTGAAAAGAGCAGAAGTTAGCAAGGTATGTCGGAGACCTCTCTTGGCCTTTCTCTTACTAACTTCGAATTCGTGGACAGATAGCCAGAAGGCTGCAAAATCGACTTGCCCTCGCCCAGTTCAAGACGAAGCATGGCTGGGAGGACCTCACCCTAGACACCATCGAACCCAAATACGAGGAGGAGCTGCGACGGAAGCGCTTGTGCGAAGGCGACGTGCTGTCCGACTCATCCTCCAGCGCCTCTGATCTCCCGTATCCTACAAGGACATTGATGAGCTCTCCGTTGAAGGCCTCCCTGTTCTCCGACGCCATCGGCTCAAGCAACGGCAGTTCCGGCCACCGCAAACGAACCTACATGGCCTCTTTCGGCTATCCCTCGTCCAGCCCTAGCAAACGCTTCAGGTCCTCTCCCACACCGCAGAAGCCTCTTCAAGCTCACGCATCATGGAAAGAAAGCCATCAGCTGGCCCAGTCGTCACCCATCAAGCCCAGAAGGCAGCAACATTTCACCACGTCGACAGGTCCTGATGTATCATTCTTCCAAGGTGCCCGAAGGCTTGTCGACAACCTCGTCTCGCCCAACTACAATACCAACTCCGATGGCGAGGATGACCTGCTGCCTACTCAGTCGTTCAGATCGAACAACATGCGCTCCTCACCTCCGACAACACCGCCTATGCGGAACCGACCGATCCCCAATCGCCGCAACAAAGAAAGGCCCGCTGGTGCCGAACCACCTAAGACTGAGGAGGGCGCCGATCTCCTGCTTTACCTGGCTGCATCACCGTCGCCAGCAGTCTCCTCAACAAAGACCCGAATGGAGCCTCCATCAACGCCACCCTCCAAGGTCGGCCGTGACATGACGCTTCCCTCGTCTCACATGACAACTCCTGGCGGCGGCAATCTCTTCCCCAACACACCGGGGCAAGGCTTTGACTTTGCCGAGTTTGTCAACATTACGCCTAGTCCCGCACAGAAGGCATGGAAAACGCCCGTCGCCTTGTCATCAACACGGACTCCCGTCAGCTTGACGAGGAGACGACTGACGTTCGACGAATCTCTTCCTTAATGATACGTAGTCGACTCCAAGCGCTCGGTTTTATTTTGTTTTATTTTTACTTTTGGTACGTTATACCAGAAAGGCCTTGCCCCCTCTCGAGGTATTGCCAGGTTATTGTTCTTCTGCGCGATGCAGACTGCACGATTGACATGTCTTCGAGGAGACCAAACTACCAAAGCAGGTTTCTTCGTTTCCTTCACACTATTCATTTTCAAGGCCTGCGAGTGTATATTTACTATGGACGAGTCTCAGCGCAGAACTGAGGGAGGGTTGCCCCATGGCTTAGGTATGTCTATTAACAGCTTAAGAATTACGTTGTTTTCTTCGTCCCTTTCCTTCCCCGTATTTTTTTTTCCCCCCGAATTTCCTCTTCGCCCCAGTTTCTCGTTGCAGTGTGGTTGGGACGGTCGCGGTCCGCTTGGTAATTTACGCGCTTTAGGCGTCGCATCGCGTCATCTTCTGACAAAAGGGTTTTCGCGTCAGACTCACATGACTAATCAAGCATAGCCAACTAGAACGCACGCTTTATCCCACCTTGTCACGGGAGGTCCTTGCACAGCTGTCACGGTAGAATATGGTCTTGGTGATAGGCATTGGTCACATAGAAGTTTTGGTAGAGTCTGAGCATCACAGAAAGCAAACAGGACTGTTTTTATAGCACGAGAGGATCTGTGGTGACAATGAAGCAGATGGTCTACCTCACTGCATGCAAATCACACCAAGGCCCGCTGAGCTCGTCGAATACTCAACCATGGTTCTCCATAAACTGTACGATGCCTCGCTTCACGCCTTCAGGGCTCGGTTCCTCGGCACAGACATCCGGCTCAAAATCAAACCTTTTTTTCAGATGCTCGCGCGTTGTCGGCCCGATTGTTGCAATAAACGTTGTCCTCTTACCTAGGTTATCTTTCTTTACCTTCCCAGTTGCCTCGTCCAGCATGCCTAGGCCGCGCAGCATGCCGTCGCAGCCCGTGGGGGAAAATACAACCACCCACCGCGCGGGGCATGTGGCGGTAGCTTCCAATATGGTATTAAAATCTTGCGGAAACGACTCCATGACGCCTGTTCCATAGACAACCATTTCGTCGACTTGGATACGTCTGTTCGCAGCCAGGCCAGCGTCCATGAGGGTCATGGGGATGATGTCTCTCCTCCGCTCGCCGACAAGGAAGAGCACAGGCGGTTTGACCTGTCTGCCTTGATACCACTGGTGGTAGTGATTCAGAATGAATTTGGCCAGATCGTCACCATTGCCGGTGTGTCCTCCGAAAATCTGCAGCGGCGGATCCTGAGAAACGGCCATGAGGGCCCGTGTTGTGGCCGGGCCGACGCTGTAAACCGGCACGTTCTGCAGATGGGGCCACCCTTGGGTATCTTCACATGGGATTAGCTAGCATTGCGCCTGATGAGCTTATACACTGACCCTTCTTCTCGTCGACCAACTGGGCAAAGGCCTCAACCGCTCGCTGAGAGGTGAAGATGAGGCCACCGTACGAGGCGTTGGCACTGGTGTTGATACCTCGGCGTTGCAGCACATCTCTTGTCACCGTCATTCCCGGCTCCTGGAAGCTGTGGTGCAGGACCGGAACGAAGGCGGGCTCGAAGACATAGTCATTGTGTTCGTGGGAGAATAAATCTTCATAGGAATCGCTGGGCGTCGATTTGGTCTTGAGCAATAAGACCGGCACCTTGGTCAAGGAAGGCGGTTGTGTCATATTGAGTGGTCGTTGTGAAATATCCAGACAACACTCACAAAGAAGGATAAGTAAACGGTGGTCATCCGAGTTCAGATATCAACCCGCTTTGGACCTTTAACTACCTAGATGAACGTGCGATGTTCTCAGGATTAAAGTTACGTACTGCCTTAGGTAATATAGCTTAACCTGCTCTTACTTTATCTAATCGTTTAGTTACAGTTATTAAATCGAATAGTGTGGGGTATAAAATTATCAAGATACTAATATATAACTAACGTAGTTTATTAGTGAGCTGCGCATATTAATTAGCTACGCACTTTTTATTATATCTATAATAATATCTAGTATTTCTTTAATACGCTCTCTATATATAGCGGAGTGGTTAATAAAGGAGCGGGTTTTATTAATCGCATCCAGGCTAAACTCTCTAGCGATCCCCTCCGCGTTATTTATACTAAAGGGCGTGCCTCGCTTAGGCTTAGTATATTTATATACGGGGTCTAGTGCTAATATAGTTAAGGATTTATTATAGGTTAGATAAGGATAAGGAAGAGGGAGAGGTATTAAGTTCGGAATTACGCCGCAGCCCCTTCGCAAAAAGACTATAATAAGTTTACCTAGTTCGTAAGTATAATTTAGGAAATACTATATAGGTATTTTAACCTATACCTTCTACTAGTTAAGGAAAATAATATAAGAACCCTATATATTCCTACTACTTATAAGTAAACCCTCTAAATATTACTATATAAAGTTAGATACGCGCTATACTAGGGCTAATTAGAGCTAAGCGGGCTACTAAGGCTCTTATAGTATTACCCTCGCTAAATCTTCTAATAAGGTAAAAGCTACTATATAAGATAACTCCTTAACCTAAAAGGTTAACTTTTTAATAAAGTATTAAAAGTAAAAGCTACTATATAAGATAACTCCTTAACTTAAAAAGTTAATCTTTTAATAAGATATTAAAAGTAAATATTACTATATAAGAGGTAATTCCTTAACTAAAGAGGTTTTTCCTAAGAGGTTCTTATAGCTAGAAGTATAAGAAGCTTTATTACTATAAGCAGGGCCTTATACCTCTCCCTCTTCCTTATCCTTATCTATAAAGTCCTAGGTATACCTATAACCTATAATAAATCCTTAACTATATTAGTATTAGACCCTATATATAAATATACTAAGCCTAAGCGAGGCATACCTTTTAATATAAATAATATAGAGGGGATTACTAGAGAGTTTAGCCTTAATATAATTAATAAAACCTGCTCCTTTATTAACTACTCTATTATATATAGAGAGTATATTATTAATATAACCCTTAAGAGGGCTTACTTTAATACCCCTATAGGGGACTCTATAAGGTATAATAGTATTAGAGCTAAGTAAGTAAACTTAGTAATAGAAGTTTAGTAGGTTATTATATACCCTATAAAGTAGCCCTTCTTCGAGCAGGTCCTCTATATTACTAAGGTAGAGGTAGCCTAGGCAGCCTAGGCCTATTAGAGCTTCTGAGTTATAAGCTAATATAGAATACTTATTATAGTAAAGTAACTTACGAACGTTAGTGAGTACGGCTTGCGCTAAATAGAGAGGCAGAGGTATAAGGCCCTACTCGTAGAGCTTCTTATACTTCTAGCTATAAGAACCTCTTAGGAAAGACCTCTTTAGTTAAGAAGTTACCTCTTATATAGTAATATTTATTTTTAATACCTTATTAGAAGGTTAACCTTTTAGGTTAAGGAGTTATCTTATATAATAGCTTTTACTTTTAGTATCTTATTAGAAGGTTAACCTTTTAAGTTAAGGAGTTATCTTATATAGTAGCTTTTATAGCACCTTACTAGAAAGTTTAGCGAGGGCGTTACTATAAGAGCCTTAGTAGCCCGTTTAGCTCTAATATAATTAGCTATAGTATAATACGTATCTAACTTTATAATATTTAGAGGGTTTACTTATAAGTAATAGGAATATATAGGGTTCTTATATTATTTTCCTTAACTAGTAGAGGGTATAAGTTAAAATACCTATATAGTATTTCCTAAATTATACTTACGAACTAGGTAAATTTATTATAGGCTTTTTATAAAGGGGCTACGGCGTTATTCCGAACTTAATCTAGTATTTCTTAACTAAAATATATTAAATCTATTATTAGTTATTACTATTAAAGTCTTTTAATAATTTAGTATCTTTAGAATAAGTTTATATATTATAACTAATCTTATTATATATATTATAATATCTCTAAGCTAACTAGGCTCTTTTTAATAAATCCCTTTCTTTATTCTCTTAAAATATTAACCATTTATATTTTTATTTCTCTTTTAATAAGCTTTTAGAATTCTTTTTATTAAGTACTCCTCTAAACTAGATTTATATCCTTTTAGCTTTTTAGTATTTTATACGTATTATATTTATATCCTTTAAAATATAAAGCTAACTAGTTTAAAGAATAAGTAAATATATCATTACTTATATATCTTTTAATAATTACTTAACTATAATAATTATTAGTATTAATAAGCTTTTTTTAATAAATAGAGATCTAATGTTCAATAAACTTAGATTATAAGATAGTTTATTATAAGTTAGAAAGTATTTGTAATTATTGATAGTAATATTAAAGGGTTAGCTATAGAAGATATAAGTATTTATAAATATATATTAAGCTTTTAAATAATATAATCTAGATTTTATAATAAGATTATAATATTTTAGAATATAAATTTGATATTTTCTTTATTAAAAACCTTATTATAAGCTTAGTAAAAAGTAATAAAGAACTAAGGCTTAGTAATATAAGTTATAGAGGTTTAGATAAAGAGGTTAACTTTATTATTATATATATAGTTTAAAAGTAAATAAAGAGTAATATCTAATAGATAAAGTAGATATAATAAATATATAAGTATACTAATTATTATATAATTATTCTACTAATAGTAATTATTAAACTTAGCTAATATATAGCTCTTATAGCTATTAAAAATAAGTATTTAATAAATATTTTTAGTTTAGTTCTTAATATATTTATTAAAATATTTAATCGAGTTAAGACCTATTCAATTATCTATTTATTTATTAATAATAGGCTTAATAACCTAGTTACTTAAAAAACCTAATTCTATAGTCTAACTAGTAACGTAATATATACCCTTGATAATTATAAATAGAGGGATATATTACCCGCCTAAATTAATATATTTAGTAACTATAGGTTATGTATAGTCACTAGGCTAGATAGACGTTACTTTATTATATGAATTAATATAAATTACTATTATTAATATAGTAATTATACCTATTATAAAGCTAGTTTTATTAAAATTATAAAAGTCTTTCTCTTAAATTCTATAATTAGTTATTATATTAAATAATAATATAAACTATTTTAAATTAATATCTAGGTTCTCTTAAAGAGCCTTTTAATAATTATATAAGTAATTAAACTTAGTTTTTAAAATAGGGCATAAGTCTATAAACCGCTTACCTTATCGCTTATTAATAAGCCTATTATTATATACTTATAATAGGAGATTAGCTATATCCTTTATGTTACTAAGCTATAAAGGAAATCCTCTAGTATCTTATTTAATAATATACTAGGGAAGTATTTTCTCCTTAATTAGATTAAGCTTATATTATTAAGGTTAGGTGGGTTTATATTAAGGTTAGTTATTTATTTCATTATATAAAGAGCTTTTAAGAATACTATAGTTTTTTACCATATATTATATACTTAGCTTTTAGCTTATAGTATATATTAATTAGACTACCTTAATAATAAGAAGGATTTCATCTTCTTATAAGTAAATTAATATTATAGTGATAGAGTAATTATATATTAAATATAAAAGTAGTTAATAGCTAGGTGGGTCTAGGAAAAAGTACGTAGCTAACTAATATGCGTAGCTAACTAATAAACCACGTTATTAAAAACCTATATATATAACTATCTAAAGTTTATATATATAGATTCTTATAAAGTTTATACTTTAAACTAGGGCCTCTGGCCACTATATAGTGATTTTACCTGCTCAAGTATAATAGACCTTCTAACTCCGCGCCTCCTAATAATATATAGCCTTTAGTCACGTGATCTTACTAACTACCTTTCCTAACTATAGCTATACTTATACGTGCCCTACTAGATAGCCTCACGATCTTTAACTTTATATTAATAATAACGTAGTTTTTAATTATTTAAACTACGAAACTATCGACTTATCCTCTCGCGCACTACCCGCGCCGCTATTAAATACCGCCTCTATTACCGCTTCGTCCGCTAGAAGTTATTACTATTCTCACGTAGCGGAGTGGTTAATAAAGGAGCGGGTTTTATGAATTGCATCGAGGCTAAACTCTCTAGCGATCCCCTCTACGTTATTTATATTAAAAAGCGTGCCTCGCTTAGGCTTAGTATATTTATATATAAGGTCTAGTACTAATATAGTTAAGGATTTATTATAAGTTAGATATAGATACGGAAGAGGGAGAGGTATAAAGCCCTACTTATAGTAATAGAGCTTCTTATACTTCTAGCTATAAGAACCTCTTACGAAAGACCTCTTTAGTTAAGGAGTTACCTCTTATATAATAGTATTTATAGTATTTTACTAGAAGGTTAACCTTTTAGGTTAAGGAGTTATCTTATATAGTAGCTTTTATAGTAACTTTAGCACCTTATTAGAAGGTTAACTTTTTAAGTTAAGGAGTTATCTTATATAATAGCTTTCGTAGTACCTTACTAGAAGGTTTAGTAAGGGTATTTCTAGGCTATAAGAGCCTTAGTAGCCCGTTTTGCTCTAATATAATTAGCCCTAGTATAGCGCGCGTCTAACTTTATATAGTAATTTTTAGAGGGTTTACTTATAAGTAATAGGAATATATAGGGTTCTTATATTATTTTCCTTAACTAATAGAGGGTATAGGTTAAAATACCTATATAATATTTCCTAAATTATACTTATAAACTAGATAAATTTATTATAGGCTTTTTATAAAGGGGCTGCGGCGTAATTCCGAACTTAATACTTTAAACTAGCTAATATAATTATTACTTTCTTAGGCTAGATATATTACTAGTCTTATATATATTTTTTGCTTTATTATATATAGTAATAAGTAGTATGATATACTTCTTTAATTTAAATATAAGATAATATAATATAATATAACTAGCTATTCCTTTTTAAGTAACTCTAGATTATTTTAATTTTAAATGTTTTAGGTTATTTAATATTTAACCTTCTTAATATAGGTTTATGTACTAATATATATTAATATTTATTATTAGTCTAGAGTAATCTCTTATACTATTTATTTTATCTTATGTTCATTCTATATTAAGTAGTTTAAAAGAATAAATCTAGTAGCTCTTAAGGTTATTAGTAATATTATAACCAAAACCTTATCTAGAAATACTAAAGACTATTTTTCTAATATTAGTCTCTATTATCTTCTTTAAGATAGCCTCTAGCTACTATATAGTAATTTTACCTAGTTAAGTATAATAGGCCTTCTAACTCTGCGTTTCCTAGAAATACATATAGCCTTTAGTTATATAATTATAACTCTCTTATCTATAGCTATACCTATCAAGGCCCTACTAAATAGATAGCCTTATTATCTTTACACTTTAATAATAACGTAGTTTTTAATTATTTAAACTACTAAACTATTAGCTTTTTCTCTTATATATTACTTATACTACTAATACTACCTCTACTACTAATTTATCTACTAGTTATTACTATCTTTATTACTATATAATAGCGTATAGCTACTATCATGTAGCGTCTATTAACCATAAATAGCACTAGTAGAATAGAATATAAGAGACTAAGACTTTTATACTAAAATAACTTATACGTATATTTATTCTTATTTACTACCTTATTATTTCTATTTATTACTATTTTACTAAACCTCTTATTACCCGCTTAATATAGCTATAAATATACTTAGGAGATAATTATATCTAGTGATATAACTTTTTTTTTTTTCTTTTTTTAAACTCTCTATTCCCTTAAGGCTTTTTATTCCCTCTAGGCTTTCTATTATAATTATTTCATAATAAGAGGCTCAAAGAAGTATATATAATAAGCACGCTAGATAAAGACTTAGGCTTAGAGGATTCTATTACTATAGACTAGCTAGCTATAACTATAGGGCTACTATTCCTAATTACTCCCTTTACTAAGGCGTGATATAACGATACTTATTATATTATAGTTTTATAATACAAATTTCTAAATAAGAAAGTTATTTATACCCTTAGATAGGTATTTCTTTATAATATAATAGCTTTAGGAAGTATATATTAGGATACTAGCTAAACTTAGTAATACCTAAAGTTCTTATTTAATAAAAGCTAGCTTAAGAATACTCTTAATCTTAACAAATAGATTATAGATATATATAACCTTTAGGAGACTATTAATAATATTACTAGATTACTTATTTATTACTATAAGTAGCCTATTTGTAATAGTATATTTAGCGATATTAACCCTAAGGAAGTCTAGATATATAATAATAAATAGACTATTTTTACTAGCATATAGGTATAAACCACGCCTCCTCTATTAATATAACTACTATAAGAACTAGGAGCGCTAATTAAGCTAGGATCTTATATACTCTTTAGGGTATTATTAAAACCTATAACTATAAGTTAGCTACTTATAATATTACTGTATCTTACTAATTTCTTATATTCCCTTTTAGCTAATAATTATTATAATCCTATAGAGAATATTACTTATATAATAGCCCCACTAGGCTTAGGAGTAGTAAGACCTAGTTCCGCCCTACTGACCTACTAGCTATAAAGCGACCCTAGTTATAATTTACTAATATTAGGTATTTCCTAGTAAGTATAAGGAGCTATAACTCTATAGTATAATAATAATAATATTACTAATACTCTCTAAGATATAGTAGACCTTCTACGAAATACTATTAGCCTAGTAGTAGTATAGGGCTTCTCTACCCCCTTACTAAGTATACCTATAGTCTTATTACTTTAGGTTATATAGGATTGTAATATATTTTAGCTAGGTACCCCTACTTTATAATATAATAAAAAGGTTATGTTTTATAACTATAGAGTTATATATTATTATAAGGCAGATCTCTAGCTTTCCTAGCTTATTATTTTAACTAAATTTCCCTATTATTATATAGCTATTACCTCCTAATAAGAGACTATTCTCTAGAGCTCCGCCCTATTCTAATAAATATACCTCTTATTAATACTATAAGAGACTAGTGCGGCCAGCCCATATAGGCGTATATATAGTGCATTCCGGCACGAAGTGCGCGGAATAGCGGATCTTTTGCGCGCATAGCGTAATTAGTTATTGTATCGCTGCGGCACACCACCCGAAGCGTTACAAATACTAAGTAATATTATTACTAAGCCTATAGTTTTCCTATATTATATAATACTATTTAATAGAAGTTTATACCTATTATAGCTAAGGCCTAGGCCTAGCTCTAGGAGTATAGATTTACCCTAAATTAGATAAATAGTAATAATAATATTAGACTTTATACCTAGGAGGTCTTTAAGTATATAAGGGTATAGGGATTAATTACCCCTTATTATTTACTTATAGTCTTCTATTAATCTCTTACCTTAAAGCTCTAGCGCTTTCTCTACAAGCTTAATATAGTAAATACTATAGATATATACCTCTCCCTTATAAATAAGAAATATTATATAATTTATTATATTAACGCCTCGTTCCCTTTAGGTATAGTAGCTTACCTCGCTTAACCCCTACAAGGATAAATCTATATACTAGGGCTATTAATAGCTATTCTAGGACCTATAGTAATTAGACTAGTAGCTTTCTTAGAATAAGGATTATAGAGGTTTCTACCTAGGATACTTATATAAGTAAAGGGATACTTCCCCTTACTATAACTATGAGTCTATTACTAACCGCCCTAGCCTAAGCGAGTATTATAACGCTTATAAGCCCTAGAACTATTTATATTACTTTACTTTACTTGGAGGATAGTATAATATTATTATAATAATTAAGTATACTAGGTTTATAAGGATACTAACCCTAAAACTATTATTAACGATCTAGTTTATAATAGCTATTAAGTTCGGAATTACGCCGCATCCCCTTCGCAAAAAGACTATTATAAATTCACCTAGTTTATAAGTATAATTCGGGAAATACTATATAGGTATTTTAACTTATACCCTCTACTAGTTAAGGAAAATAATATAAGAACCCTATATATTCCTACTACTTATAAGTAAACCCTCAAAATATTATAAAGTTAGATACGCGCTATACTAGGGCTAATTATATCGGAGCTAAATAGGCTACTAAGGCTCTCGTGGCCTAGAAACGCCCTCGCTAAACCTTCTAATAAGGTGCTACGAAAGCTATTATATAAGATAACTCCTTAACCTAAAAGGTTAACCTTCTAATAAGGTATTAAAGGTGCTATAAAAGCTACTATATAAGATAACTCCTTAACTTAAAAGGTTAACCTTCTAGTAAGGGAAATATTACTATATAAGAGGTAACTCCTTAACTAAAGAGGTCTTTCCTAAGAGGTTCTTATAGCTAGAAGTATAAGAAGCTCTATAAGCAGGGCCTTATACCTCTCTCTCTTCCTTATCCTTATTCCTTAACTATATTAATACTAAACCTTATATATAAAAACGCTAAGCTTGCGCGAGATATGCCTTTTAATACTAATAATATATAAGAGCTTACTAGAGAGTTTAGTATTAATATAATTAATAAAACCCGCTCTTTTTTTAATTATTTTATTATATATAAAGAGTATATTATTAATATTGCTCTTAAGAGGGCTCTTATTTATACCCCTAGAGGGGATACTTATTATTATATTATAGCTAAGTAAGTAGACTTAGTAATAAAAGCTAGGTAGGTTATTATATACCCTATAGAGTAGCCCTTCTTTAAGCAGGTCCTCTATACTATTAA
>JAVHLU010000486.1:0-57480 GCA_036785755.1 Colletotrichum ledebouriae | reverse complement strand
AAACATAATAAAACATAATAAAACATAATAAAACATAATAAAACATAATAAAACATAATAAAACATAATAAAACATAATAAAACATAATAAAACATAATAAAACATAATAAAACATAATAAAACATACTAAAACATAACAAAACATACTAAAACATACTAAAACATAATAAAACATAATAAAACATAATAAAACATAATAAAACATAATAATAATAATAATAATAATAATAATAATATATAATATAAAGCCCGTTGGGTAGTTCAAGGTTTCAACTAACATATTGGTATAGATTACCTTGAGACTTTTAGTACTACTTATAGGCCTGAAAGCTATAGATTTATATTAATGTTTGCTATAAAACATAACTATATACTGAAGCAGTTTGATGTTACTACTGCTTTTACATACGCAGATATTAATAAGGATCCATATGTTAAGATACCTACTGGTTTCTTATATGATAGAAATACTAATAAATTAATATATAACTATAATAATGATCCAACGGATAACGGCTTAATATGCAAGCTAAATAAAGCCTTATATGGCTTAAAACAAAGCCCACGCCTATGTTATAAATACCTACGGTCAATACTACTTCAGTATAACTTTGAAGTCTCCCCCTATGATAAGGGAGTATTTATATTGAACAAAAATAAAGATAAAGCTATTTTAGCTTATCATGTTGATGATATGCTATTAGCTATTAAGAATAATAATACCTATAATTATATATATAATAACCTATAAAAGCATTTAAGACTTTAATGCTTAGGGGAGCCTAGTATCTTCCTAGGAAATGAAATAATAATAGACTATATAAATAAATAACTATATATAAAATAACTAAAGTATATAGAAAAAAGACTTAATAAGTAAAATAAAACTAAGGTCTATGGGGCTTATACCCCTAGAGATAATAATCTAAAGTTTTATAAGAAGAATAACTATGCAACTAAGGAGGAAATATTGCAATATCAATAAGAGATCGGAGCCCTATTATACCTAGCTTTAAAAACAAGGCTAGATATTACTTTAGCGGTTATAACGTATGCCCGTTATAGTAGTAATCCCTTGGCCTCTGGCCAATGCATAGTGATTTTACCTACTTAAGTGCAATAGACCTTCTAACTCCGCGCCTCCTGATAATATATAGCCTTCGGTTACGTGATTATAACTATCCTAACTATAGCTATACTTATACGTGCCTATAGCCTCACGATCTTTAACTTTATATCAATAATAACGTGGTTTTTAATTATTTAAACTATGAAAATATTAACTTTTCCTCTCGCGCACTACCTGCGCTGCTAATACCGCCTCTATTACCGCTTCGTCCGCTAGTCGTTACTATCTTTACTATGCTATTATTAGTAACGCTCTCTCTATATTAAAGCAGTAAGTATAAGCTATACTTACTAATAAGCCCTAAGGGGCCTAGGCTGCCTCTACCTTAATAGTGCGGAGGACCTGCTCGAAGAAGGGCTACTCTATAGGGTATATAATAACCTACTTAGCTTCTATTACTAAGTCTACTTACTTAGCTATAATATAATAGTAAGTATCCTCTCTAGGGGTATTAATAAGAGCCTTCTTAAGAGCTATATTAATAATATACTCTCTATATATAATAAAGTAGTTAAAAAAGGAGCGGGTTTTATTAATTATATTAATACTAAACTCTTTAGCGAGCTCTTATATATTATTAGTTTTAAGGGCGTTCCTCGCGTAGGCTTAGCGTTTTTATATATAAGGTTTAGTACTAATATAGTTAAGGGATAAGGATAAGGAAGAGGGAGAGGTATAAGGCCCTGCTTATAGAGCTTCTTATACTTCTAGCTATAAGAACCTCTTAGGAAAGACCTCTTTAGTTAAGGAGTTACCTCTTATATAGTAGCGTTTACTTTTAATACCTTACTAGAAGGTCGACCTTTTAGGTTAATGAGTTATCTCGTATAGTAGCTTTATGAGTTAAAGTTCTTTTCTAGGCCACGAGAGCCTTAGTAGCCCGTTCGGCTCCGATATAATCGGCCCCGGTGCGGCGCGCGTCCGACTTTATATATAGTAATATTTAGAGGGTTTGCTTATAAGTAGTAGGAACGTATAAGGTTCCTATATTATTTTCCTTAACTAGTAGAGAGTATAGGTTAAAATACCCGTATAGTATTTCCCGAATTATGCTTGCGAATTAGGTGAATTTATTATAGTCTTTTTGCGAAGGGGCTGCGGCGTAATTCCGAACTCAATAGTTAATACTCGATCCTTTTTCTCTTAATTTCTTATTAAGAAGGAATATTAAGATCGATTTACTATAGTTAGCTACTAGGGATAACAACGCTCCAAGGTAGTACTTATAGGATTCTATAATTCGCTTGCTTACGCTTAACGCGTTATAGATAGACTCCTATAACTATATAAGGAATATACTTATGCGTTTATGAATAATATTATTATCGCCTTAAAGGACCTTAATACTTACCTTAAGCACCTTAATATAATTCTTAAACTCTTTATAGATATTAGACTCTCGCTTTTAGTAAAGAAGTTATTTATTAGATATCCTTCTATTAAGCTACTTAGCTTTATTATTAACGCCTTTAGATTATTAAATACTTAAGACTATATTAATACTATTAAGAAGATTAAGTGCTCTTATAACCTCCGCTAGCTTAAATACTAAATAGGCATAACTAGTTTTCTATATTATATAATATTATACTATAGTTATTATATTTAACTACTCTAATCGTATAAAACCACGTTACTTACTTAAGCTTAAGCTTAAGGGAAGGATAAAGGTGCTATAAGAAAGCTCTTCTATTAAAAGATAAGTTTTAAACCCGCGCTAGAAGAAGCAGCTAGCTTTAATAATATTAAGGACGCCTTAATAGTAGATAACGCCTTATTCTATTATAACCCTAATAAGTAGTTATTTATATAGCTTAACTTATTAAAGGAATATAGATACTCCGCGCTAATCTTCTAACTAGCTAACTATATTAAATAGAAACCTTATAACCCTATTAAGCGTACTAATATATATCTAATCGCTTATATTAGCAAGGCCCTTAACTAAGCTAATTAGAAGTATTAGCTTACTAAACTCGAAGTTATTTACTTAGTATAGGTAGTAAAGAAGTATTAGCTAATACTATATTTATCTAAACGAGACCCTACTATAATACTTACTAACTATTTAGTAACGTATAATATAGTTAAATAAACGTTATTATAATTAGAGAATAAGACGAGGTCTAATATAAGACTTATATTATTATTAGACTATCTTAGCTAGTTCTCCCTAGTATATTATTATATCCCTAGAATATTAAATATTATAGTAGACGCGTTATTATACCTATTTATAATAGAAATCCCTATTAAAGACGTTAGGGAACTTAATAAGATATAGGATAATATACTAATAGGTATTAACTTTATAATAGAAGTATCTCTTAATAATAACTTTAAGGCTAAGCTTATCTAATTATATATTAACTCTAAGTCCTAGAGTAGAGTATATAAGATACTCTACGAAAAGGTAGATAATATAGACCTTAACTTCGTTATATATAATAGTCTTCTTTACTATACTAACCCCTATATTAATAAATAAAGGCTCTATATCCTAAAGGAGTTAGTAATACCTCTTATTAAAGAAGCTTATAATAACTACTATTACTTCGGTAAGGAACGGACGTGGAGAGCTATTAACAAACACTTTTATATACCACGTCTTAAATAATAAGTTAATAATTATATAGCTAACTACCTATAATATAGAACTATAAATATAGAACGTTAACTACTACTTAGCGCGATATAGCTAATATTAATACTAGCTATTCCCTTCTATATAATTACTATAGACTTTATTATTAGACTTCCTAAAATACCTTCACAGTATTTAAGCTATAAAGTAGAGAACTATCTACTTCTTAATATAGTACTTATTATAACTAATAGGTTCTCTAAAGTAATACTTCTTATCCTAGGTTACTTAATATATACTACTAAGATCTAGGGACGCCTCCTTCTTTATAACCTCTAATATAGTAACTAGGGAATGCCGAAAGCTATTATATCTAATCGTAACTAGAAGTTCCTATTAAAGTTTTAAACTATACGATAGGCTAAATTATATACTAAATTGAGATTCTTAATAGTATAATATCTATAAACTAATAGTATCTTAGAATATAAAAACCAAACCGTTAAACTAGCTATTCGTTACTTTCTTAACCTTATTGATAATAACTAGGTAATATTACTACTAAGCCTTTAATATAACCTTAATAACGTCTACTTATAAGTTATTAGTTATTTACTAAACTAAATCCTATATAATAGGAATACTAATAACGCGTTAAATATCTTAGGTAATACTAACTCTAAAATAAACTGCGAAATCTTCTAGGAGGAAGCGAAAGATTTAATTATAGTAGCCTAGCTATATATAAAAGAATAGTATAATAAAAAACATCGTTTTGTTACCTTTAAGCTAAGTAACTAGGTATACCTTAAGATAGGATTAGGATATTATCTACTATAATAGCTAAACCTAAAGTATAGCTACTAGCATATTCTATTTAGGGTCCTTAAATACGTTAGTAAGTCAGTATACTACCTCGATATTCTACCTAATATAAATATTTACCCGGTTATATCTATCATCTAACTTATACTAGTACTAGCCCCTAGTAGTAACCTATTTAACTATTAAGACAACTACTAAGGCTTAGTTAATATTAAGGAAAATAATAATATTTATTAGCTTAAAGTATATAAGTATTTTAAGATTAAAAGTATTCTTAAGAAGCGAACCCTCGCGCGAGGAAAAGTATAATATCTAGTTAAATAGAAAGGTTACTTACTAATATATACTATTTAAATAGATAAAGATAGTATAAATATATATAAACTTATTATTATATTTAAAAGTAAGGAATAAGAGATAGAATAGCTCTATAGATAAGTATAAGCTAAAAGACTTATCTAATGGGGTATTAAACTAGTATTAGAGCTTAGTAAAAGACTACTAAGGCGCTTAAGAGGAAGGCCTTATAAGAACCTAGTAGAATAATATAATATATATTATAAATAAGGAACGCGCTACTTAAAGCGCCTTAAATAAATAAGTAGACTATAAAGAGTATTATAACTAAGGCCTTATTCTAAAATAAAAACGTTTAGAGTGCTTAGTATACCTAAGAACTTTACCCTAATAATAGCGATATTTATATCTATCTTATTAGTAAAAATAACTACGCTTATCGCGCCTTCCCCCTCGAACTCCTTCTACCCTTAGTACTATAAGAACCTTTATAAACGTAACTACCCTCCTCACTAGAAGGTTAATCCCTACTCCTATTTAACTAATAAGAAAGATTAGCGCTTAAGTATATATATATAAAATAAATTTATATTACTAGGTAACCCTATTAGTTATTACTACTACCTTCGCCTGCTTAGTATTAAGCGTATTTTTCCCTCTATATATATATTTTATAGAAGAGCGTTAACGCTTTTAACCCCGTTACTATGCTATTATTATATTATATATCTCCCTTTATTACTATTATCCTTATCTAAACGTTAAGGAATCTTACTAATACTCTACGTCGTCGCGCGCTTAGCGCTACTAGAGTAACCTATATTATATATACCTAGGTATTACTTTATTATAAATAGATAACGCTCTAAACATGAAGATACTAAGTATATTACCCTTAACTATATTTATTACTACCTACTTAATATTAAGATCCCTTGTAATAAGCCTAGATATTATATTTATAACTAAGAAATCTTTAAGCGCGCCCTTAATTAAGAGACCTAACGTTATAAAACTAGTTATAATATTTCTAATACCTTATTTATTATTTACTTAGGTATTAATACTTACCTAGTTACCTAACTACTATTTATAAACTAAATTAAGTTCTACTACTAATTTCCTAATACTATCTCGAACCTCGAGTAGGTATCCCACTATAACGCTATATAGAACTCCCTTAAATATAACCTATATTATACTATTAATATTATTAATACGCCTATTTCTATTAATTCTAGAGAGGCCTTAAGTAGAGATAACAAACCTATTACTACTAAATATAATTAAGCTAATAAAACTATTAATGCTAATTAGCCTAAACTATCCCTTAACGCTAGCTAATCTAACTAAGCTACTAATATTACTAAATATATTAAACCTCGACTATTAACTAATATTATTATAACTAGCACTAGATTAACTCCTATTACTTAGAATAAAACTAATAAGATAGCTACTCCTAAGAAGTAAGCTACTAGTATTAGCACCCCTAATATAATAGATACTATTAAAGCTATTAAGGGAATATAAGCCTATAGTAAACGTATTAGCTATATCTCTATACTACGTAACGGATATAAGGAGACCTAGATCGCCCTAATTATAGCGCTCTCTAAAGGTTATATTACTAACGCTAGCGCTATTACTCTTAACCTAGGCTAATTTATTAAGTTAGTTATTAATAAGTTTAAGTTTATTATAGCGACTATTCCCTAGGGACTAATATAAGAGAGCCTAGGCTTCCTTAGCCTAGAATAATACCTTACTACTAAGTCGTTTACTAAGCGTATAGTATTAACTACTAGCCTAGAGGATCGCCCTAATATTAATCCTTCTTCTAATATTAGCCCCTTTAACGCTATTAACGCGCCTAGCGCTACTAAGACGCCTAACGCTACTACTAGTATTAAGAAGATCGTTATTATAGATTAGTAATCCTATACTTATATTACTAGCCTCTATTACCTTACCTATTTCTATATAAAGTTCCTAACTACTTAAGAGGTAATTAATATATACTTTTAGCGCCTCTATTTCTTTAATACGACTAACCTTATTACTACCTACTACGCTAAATACCTTACCTTATATATACTTATCTAGAACGGCTCGATTATCCTTAGTCCGTATATATATATCTACGCCCTTAACTTATTTATAACTAAATAAATTATAAGTAACCCGGAGTTTAGCGCTATATTGCTATTCTTTATTATTAAGTAGATACTATAATATAAGTTTCTTAGTATATATACTAAGGATAACGCTTATATTAGTTAGGCTATAGTTAATAGTAATAACTTAAGCGCTATCTATACTCTTTTAAACCTTAATAACCCTAAGGCTATGGACGTAGCTAACTTTTAGTATAAATATACTACTAACCTTTAAGGCCTTTATACTAATATTACCTCCCTCGCTACCTCGATCGCTATAATTAAAAATAATAGCGTTACTAAGTCGTACCCTAAGGTTAGTAATAAATCTCGCTACTTATTCCTAGAGTAATACGAGGATAATACTTAACTAGCTACTACTTATAATATTAATATTAACTAACTCCTAGTCGTAGCTAAAGAGATTATTAATAATGAGGATAAGGACTACCCTAACCTCTTAAAACCAGCTAATACTACGCCTAAGACTCCCTTAGCTTAAAGTAGGATATAATAAAAGGTATAGAATAGAAAGAAACTAAGGTTATATATAGTTACTTATATATAATAGTATAGCTCTACTTACTAGTACGTTACTATAATAAGAGGTATAAATTAAATTTTATACTACGTATCGCAGTTAATACCTTTTTCTTCTTATATAAGTAATTAATACCGAGCGCGCTTAGCGCGGTTATCCCGCTTAAGGGTATCTAACGCGTTTAACGCGTTAAACGTACCTAAATGCATTAACCCTTATAAAAGGGCTTATCGCCTTTAAGGAAAAAACCTTTAAAGAATTCATAGAATTCTCACCTATATTTTTCGCCTACTACGTGGACCGTATTAGTAGTTTTAGCTATACTAAAGGTTGAAGTAGGATAAGGAGTATAATAAAGAACAAGATATAATAAGGCTGTTATTAAGATATAACCTATAATAGAAGATAGCTAAACCGAAGGGACTTTCTTAGTAATAAGATCGCCTATTTAGAAGATATTATTAATAAAAGGGGTTTATAAATATAGTTTACTTATTATTTCTATAAAGTAGTTTTATTTATTTTTAAGACTCTCCTTTATAATATTATAAAAAGTCTTAAGGGGATAATTAGAATAGAATAAGATAGACGTAGCTATTATAAGGGGTTAAACCTGAGTTTATTTAATATAAGGTCGCTATAATACTATTTATTTAAGCTAAGGAGGAAAAGGGGAAGTTTTCCTCTCTAGTAGAGATTCTACTAGTTTATAAGGAATAACTAGGTATGCCCTAGGTAAGCCCTAGGTAGCTCCTTAAGGCAGTAAACCTAGGTAGAAGCCTAGGTAGGCTTAACCTAGGCGTAGCTTATAATACTATCCCCCCTCCTAGCTAGCCCCTCCCTAGGTATAGGCTAGGCCGCTATTATTATTTATAACTAATCCGTATAGGGCTTTATACTTATCTATTATAGCGGTCTCTATAATAGCCTCTATAAGCTCTTAGGTAGGCTCTATATACCCCTCTTACTTAGCTAGGACCTCGCGTCTCTACTCTCGCCTAACTACTTTCTATCGCGCTATATATATCTCCTTTATATACTATTTAACTTCGCTATTATTAGTTATAATTAGTAGTAGCTAGGGGTCTATCCTTATCTATATAAGTAAGGGGTCTTCTAATACCCTCTAGAGGAGGTCTATATAGAACCTTAAGTAGATATTACTAAGTACGTCTAACTTAATAATATATAAGCTTAGGACTCCTACTATTATATATTTATAATATAACTATAATAGCTTCTTGTTAAGCTAAGGGCTCTTATAGTTAGCTATTAAAAGCTAAACCTTATTACTTATATAATACTCCTCTATAAGTATCCTATACTAGTTTATATTCTCCTTGCTATACTACTAAGCGGCTACGATACTTACTGAAATAAAGTCTACTACCTTCTATAGTCTTATTACTAGGAGGGTAGCTATTATATCCCTAGAGGGGGCTTCTTTTACTACGTTATCTACTATAAGTATAGGGTTAGTATAATACCTATATTCTAAAAAGAATAGCAAGAGCTTAGTTATATTACTAACCTTATTATAGAGCGCTAGCTAGGTAATAAGTAGGAGCTACCCTTAGTTATCCCACGCCTAGGTTATAAATATATATAAGATAGCTTATATCTCCTAGTTTTATCTCTTAATATTACTATTAGTTTATAAGTAGTAAGTAGTACTTAATAGCCTCCTTATATTAATAAGGTAGTAGAATTTAGCCTAGAAGTAGCTTACCTAGTTAAACCCTTAATTACTAATAATACTATAAGGGAACCTATAGAACTAGAAGTAAGAGGTAAGGAACTAGTAAGTATAAGCTTCTACTTCTATAATACCTATCTCCTCTAGTATTACTAACTTACCTAGCCTATTTACTATAACCTATAAGTATTAGCTAGCGTTATCCTTTATAAGTAGTAGGTTTATAATAAAGTCTATTAAGAGGTCTAAGTATAACTAGGTAGGTATTAGTAGGGGTTTTAGAAAGCCCCTCTTAGCTTACCTCTAGATATATATCCCTCTATAGATATTATAGTTCCTTATAAATCTCCGCACTATTTATAATTATCCTAGCTAATAGAACTACTAGCTTACTATTTCTAGCGTACTATTATAGCCTAGGTAGGTAGTTATACTTAAATTATAGCTCTATTAGATAATCTTTATACGGAGCTCCCCTAGTAGGTTATTATTATCCTCCCTACTAGGTACCTATAGCCTCCCCCTAAATATTAGCCTCCCCCGACTATTAATATTATACTTACTAATTTAAACCTTAGCTTTTATATCTAGTAAGAAGCTCTAAAGCTAGTAGGTAACTATATAATAAATAGCTTTATATATTATATCCTTCTTTATAGTTTCTAGCTATAGCGCTTATAGTTTAGAGTTACTATTAAAGACTATAGTATCTAAGACGTTAGTATAGCCCTTCTAACTTCTCCTTACTAAGGGGCTAACTATAAGGTCCCTATAGGGGTAGGTATAGTCTAGTATTAGCTATAAGACCCTCTCTTACTTCTGCTTATTATCTTACCCTCGTAGCGCGTTCTACTCCCTCTAAGAGAGGGTATTAAGAGCTATTACCTCCTTATTAGAGTAGTATTTAATAGTAAAATTATACTAAGATAGCTCCTCTACTTACTAGCTCTAGCGCTCTATAAGGTATTACTTCTTTATAAAGTATTTAAGCTCCTAGTAGTTAGTTAGTACCTTAAAGGTAGTTATATTATATAGCTCTACCCTCTATATATATAAGTAAGAAAGGACCGCTAGGAGCTCCTTATTATAAATAGGGTAGTTATATTCTATAAGTAAGAGCTTCTATAAGTAGAATACTATAAGGCGCTAAGTACCCTCTAGATTAACTTATAAAAATACCCCTCCTAATATAAGTCCTAAATAGTTAGTTTTAATAATAGTCTTATCCTCTAAACTAAACTAGCGGAATACTAGCTAGGTATTAAAAAGCTACTTAAGATATAATAAGGCTTATTCTTAATTATCTCCCTATTAGAACGTTATATTCTTCCTAGTAAGTAATAGAAGTAGTCTAATAATATCCCTATATTTTAATATAAATATACTATAATAGTTTATAAACCCTAAGAAGCTCTAGACCCCCTTTAGGGAGGTAGGGGGTAACTACTTAGTAATCGTCTAGAGTTTCTTAGGGTTATAAGAGAGACCTTCTCCCGCTATTATAATAAACCCTATATATTTAACCCTCTTAACTAAGAATTCGTATTTTATAGGGTCGAGGTTTAGGCTTATATAGACTAGCCTCTAGAGGACCTCTTAGACCTTTTTTTTATAATCTTCCCTCGTTCTATTTAAGTAAATTAATATATTATTTATATAAGTAGTAATAAGGTTATTAAAGAAGTCTTATAGGGTACTATTAATATATTATTAGAAGCTAGTAGGGGTATTAGTTAAGCTAAATAGATAGACTACTTACTTAAATAACCTATACTAGGTATAAAATATAGTTCTCTCTTAGTACTCCTCTACTACCCTTAACTTATAGAAAGCTATTATTATATCTAGCTTAGTATATTACTTAGCTATACTTACTTAGAGTAGTATCTTAGAGATTAATAAGAGAGGGTAATTATCTTTCTTTATAATTATATTAAGGGCCCTATAGTTAATATAGAAGCGAATTCCCCTACTAAGCTTCCTTATAAAGAGTATTAATACCCTAGTAAGTAAGCTACTAGCCTTAATAAACCCCTTATCTAGGAGGTCTTATAGGGTATTTTCTAGTATTATTAGCTCTTCTCTTAATATATTATAGAGGCGGCCCTAGGGGAGTAGTAGCTCCCTCCTATCTAGTCCTAGTATAAGGTTAATCTAGTAGTTTACCCCTAGTTACCTAGGGGGTAGTAAGTAAGCCTTACTAGGGTTAAATAGGTTAAGAAACTCCCTTAAGACCTAGTTTAGTAAATAGTATTATTAATCCTCTTTTAGTCTTAGGTTTAAGGCTTTCTTAATATTAGATAAGCTAATAGCTTATATTAGTACTTTTTTAATATCCTCTTAATACTTACCCTTTTATCTCGCTAGGTATTAGTAGATTATAGAGAACGAGGGTATATTAAGGAACCTTATAGCTCTTATTTTCTTTATAAGGGGACTTTCTTCTTATTCCTTTAGGTATAGCCTAACTTATCCCCTCCTATAATATACTTAGTAAGCTATAGCGTTATAAATAACTTAGCTCTATTCTATCTAAGGGCACCCTAAGAGGATATTAGGGTCTAGGCTATTAACTATATATATAAAGATATACTAGGTATAGCTACTCGTTTCTAAGTTAAATACTACTATATCTAGCGCGTTACTTAGTAATAGTCCGCTAAGTATATACCTTCTTATAAGTTATCGTCTCTTTTTAATATATAGAAGGTAGAGGTATTAGGCTAGGGAAAGGTTAATTATTATATAAGTATTACTCCTAGTATTTACTAGGGCGTAAGTTAGATATTCTCTATTAACTCTAACTTAAATAATAATAAGCTTATTATTAGCTAATTATTTCTATTTATATTCTTCTTAACCTAATATCTCTTTCTTAGTAAGCTCTAGGGCTTAATTTCGCTCTAGAGTTAGTCTTTTCCTAACTCCTCGTCTTTTTCTAAGGAGTTAGTTACCACCTAGTAATTATTTATAACCTTATAGTATACTATTTCTTTTTTTAAAGTCTTTACTTTTATAACCCTAGGTAGCTAGTCCTCCTTATTAGGGTCGCGCTAGGTAATATAACCTCTAGCTCTATAAGTATAATAGGTATAGGGGTCCCTTATACCTTTCTAAAGTTATTAGTATTATACTAGGGAAGTACCTAAGGAGGATCTAGAATTTTAGTAGTTATAATATCTTACTTCTTTAACTTATAAGATATATATAGCTCTAGTTATATAAGTATTCCCCTTAGTATCCTTAGTAGTAGGTCTCTAGTAAGTTACTAAGTAGTTACTAGTAACTTTCTAATACTCTACTTTCTATATAATACTCTAGACCTTTAAGAGCTAGCTATTATAATTAGCTAGTAAGTTAATAATAATTAGCTAATCCCTTAGCCTAGGGGTAAGGGAGGCTTTTAGAAGTAAGATCTAGACTTAGCTAGGCTAATTTATCTTATTTATATTAGCTAGTATTTACTTAAATCTTAATAAGAAGGTTACTAGGGATTTATTCTCTTTCTATTAGAGGGTTTATAATTAAGCTATACCTTTTAACTAGATATTTAGGTCCTTATATATCTAGTCTAGGGAAGCTATAAAGTCCTCGGGGTTATATTTCCCCCTACCCCCCCTAGCTCTATAGAAGGTAGAGACTACTTACTAGGCTATAATACCTAAATAGGAGTTAATAAAGTATTATACCTCTATATTTATAGTATAAAACGCCCTATCTATAGTAATCTTATACCTTATTTATTATACCTAGGTAATATATTCCTTTTACTTACTTAAAAACTTCGGGGGTAGGGGTAGTAGCTTCTAGTATATTATACTAGGTATTACTAATACCTTACTAGTAATACTTATAGGGGTCTATATAACTACGCGTTAGCTATTCCCCTGCTTAACCTCTTATAACTATTACTAGAGGGACTCTCTTACTACTACTAAGTTAGCTTATAATAGCTTATCTCGAGCTTTAGTTATACTATTATTAACTATCTTACTAACTAATAGGGAGTAGTACTTAACCCGTTGTTATTATTATAATAATAAGCTTAAATATATAAGGAGTTAGACCTAAGTTTATTTAATAAGAGGTCGCTATAATACTATTTATTTAAGCTAAAGAGGAAAAGGGGAAGTTTTCCTCTCTAGTAGAG
This sequence comes from Colletotrichum ledebouriae, assembly GCA_036785755.1. Lineage (NCBI taxonomy): Eukaryota > Fungi > Ascomycota > Sordariomycetes > Glomerellales > Glomerellaceae > Colletotrichum > Colletotrichum ledebouriae. The sequence continues at coordinate 44,098 of JAVHLU010000486.1, read as the reverse complement.
ATTTCGCTAGTCTATAGGGAATAACTAGGTAAGCCCTGGGTAGGCCCTAGGTAGCTCCTTAAGGCGGTAAACCTAGGCAGAAGCCTAGGTAAGCTTAACCTAGGCGTAGCCTGTAATAGCTATATAGCTTTTAAAAAGCCCCCTGAGTATATAAGCTTATTATAAGAAGACTATAGAGTAGAGCGTAGAGGAGAGGAGTATAGTAAACTAGAGTATTATTTATATATTATTACTATTAATACCCTAATAATCCTATACCTCGGTTTCTAGTATTTTCTTAGAAAACCCGTGCCTAATTTAGATAATCTCTTTTAATTAGATCTATAAATCATTTTATATATCTTTTATGTCTACCTTTAATATTCTTACTTATTTATAAGTAGAGTTATATTATTTGTTATCTTTTAGGTTCCTATTGGTTCCAGCCCTTTCTAGTATAACTAGACTTAGTAAATAAAACTTTAAAATATAGTATAAGGTAGTTATGAAGGATTACTTTTAGTAAAGTATTTATTAAGAAACGCTGTTAATCTTTAAAGGATCTCCTTCTTTATCTTCTTTATAAGATACCTATAGATTCTAAGTAATATTTAAGCTATAACAATAAATAGCCACTCCTTAGTATAGCTTATACTATGCTTACCTCCTATTCCTTTTTATCTCTATTAGTGTATATATATCTCATAAGAATAATAGATATATAAAAGATAATATATTAAGAAGAGATTATTATATAAGGAGATTACTATATTATTTACTAATATTAAATACTAGATATTATAATTAATATCCTATTAGAAGAGCTAATAGCTAGCGCTCCTTAGTATAGAGAATAGAATATATAGTATTACTAATTAGATTTATTCTATTTATAGCCTAATGTTGCTAATAGAAGTGTTCTCCTTAGAGCTAGCTATAGCTAGCGCTCCCTAGTTCATAGCTTTAGCTCTTAGGGTCTTATAGCTTTCCCTCGTTTTATCCTCTTTAAAGGGGAGTATTAGGTTTAGTATCTAGCCCTATTTAGTCTCTATCTTAACATATTAATTATAATAAGGGAGGTTAAAGTAATATTACTATCTAATAGTATTAATAAATAGTTATAGGTTTATTATTTATACTCTTTAGACCTTACCTTAAATATATTAAGTAGTTTTATATACTTCCCTATATAGTAGTAACTTTGAAATATATTTATATTAATTACTTAAATATTATTTAAGGTTCTTATAAGTAATAGCTATAATACTTACTTTTATAGCTAATCTAAAGAGGGTATACTTAGTCTAAGTAAATAATATATAAAGATTATTAGGATATTACTTAAGTATTACCATAAAATTTATAATAATTGAATAGTTAATAGGTTCTAAGAGGTTAGACTTAAAACCTTCTTTAACCTTATAATTAGAAACTAGCTTATAAAGTATTATTATCTTTAAGGTTTATTATCCCTTTAGGATATTCCTTAATTAAGGAAATCTTTAATGTTTAATTTCTCTTAATAATATCTCCTACTTAAGGGAAATAAAAAATGGTTAATCTTTCTTATTAATATTTCCTTATTAAGGGAAGAGGAGAGTTTAGAGGCTTTTAATAATATATAATACTTATAGGTTTTAATTACTAAGATATTACTTTATATAAACTTAATAGGGTTAGCTATTTATATAATTAAATACCTTCTTTAATTATAAGAGATATCTTTAATAATAAGGGGATATAGCTAACTAACAAAGTCATACTACTGATTACTATAATTTATATAATAAGTAAAAAGTATAGGTAAAAATTCCATAATTGTAGAAGGTTTTCTCTCTGAAGGTGATAAACCCTTTAAAGGAGGTTTACTACGTTTAGGTATACTTAACGTCTTAACTACGTTAAGCGCCCTTAGGCGGGATAACTACGCTAAGCGCGTTCGGTATTACCTAGGAGTAATAACCTATTTATATTAGTCTTAGGAATAAGACTATTTAAGAGGAGATCTAATATTATAACCTATTAGAAGTATATAGACTAGGGTAGCCCTATAGGCACTACTAGGACCTAAAAAAACTTTATATATAGAATAATATAGGAATAACAAGCCTTACCTAGTATAGAAGAACTATATTATAAGTTATATAATAATAAGATAAGAAAGAATTATATTAAATTAAAATAATTTAATAAGATCCCTAAGAAAGAGGATTATTTAGGATTAAAACAATCAGGAATAATCTCTAGTAAAAGAAACTATTTAGAACTTATATAAAGAATAGAATAGAGCCTAGCTTAAGGATAGACTTCTATAGCTCTTTAGTAATTAAATTTATAACTATCCCTAGGATACTCTTAGCTTATCTTATACTATACATTACTTTATAAGGATTATAACTAATTATTATAGCTCTTAACCCCTAATCTAACTTGTTCATATAGGCTAATAAGACGATACTATTATTCCGTAATATCCCTTAGCTTCTATTAGTAGAAACCCTACTATTGGATAGCTAATTATAATACTATACTGCCTATATAAATATTAGAAGAGCAAATCGAAGCTATTATTAATAAACGCTATACTAACGCTAGAATAAAATAATACCTTATTATTTATAAAGGCCTTAGTTCGGAATGCTAATAATAGGTTAAACCCGATAAAGTTCCCCACGATATCCTATATAAATAGTAATAATAATAGAATTGTACTATAAGGATTAGATAATAAAACGGAGTTTAGAGATATTAGATTTATATATTATAGTATAATATAAGATGAGGGCGTCTTGTTTTAGTTAGCAGTATACTATTAGGTGCCTATACCTGACGGGTGGATATATACGTAGATCCACGCACCCCATAACATGTATCTAGACTTAGCACAATATATCACACATCGCACCCCTCACAATCCTTGTCAGCGCCTCTTTCTTTTTTTCGGACCCCGAATTGGAGTGAAGGTCCCAGCCCTCTACTACTGTTAAGACATAAGAGTACTGGTATCATTGCCCGGTTTGAGGCTGGGAGTGTTGCTAAATAACATACGATGAATCAGGTGGTGAAGAGAATCTGAGCTAGAGATGGGTGACTATTGAGGGACCGCACTTGATACTGACTACTCAGTCTGGCTGAGTAATAGCAACGCATAAGGGACTTCAAGAAACTCGCCGAATAACGGGGGAAATCGCATATACTAGAAACTTCAGGATTTCGCTTTTTCTTGAAAACGCAAAAGAATTTGGTACAAAATGATAAGTTTTGAGTTGTGGGAGGGGTTCTCTTAGTAGTAACGCGTTGAATCTGCTTCACAACACATCCCTTAAGCAATGTCAGCATCTATCCAGTCTGTTCTCGGTATTATTCAAGTTTCTTAAAAGTTCCAATGTTGAAACTCATAGCCTCAACAGACTCGGTTCTCAATTATCTTTTTTCTTTTGATTTATTCAGGCGAGGTGCCTCCTAAAATCAGGAGTCTATTGAGATTTTCTTGGGAAATATACGAGCGCATCAAGCTTATTCTTTGTTAAGAAACGTCCTATAGGGCCATATTTATAGTTACTAAAGAGCTTATTCTATTATAACGAGAGTAGCTATAACGTGGTTGCTTATAACCACGGTTAGAGGAATAACCCCTAGAAAAAGGTCGCTCCGGAGCTAATATTAGTTATATACTACGCTAGGAACGGGCAATACTAAAGGTATTATAATATACCCCCCTAGACGTAGTAGTAGCTAGAAAAGCGCCTAACTACGTAGTATCCCTTAAAATACTTAAATATAAAGCGATATATCTATAAATAACCTATTAATAAGCCTATTTATAGAAAATATAATAAAGTAAAGTTATTTATATCGGGTATAGATAACGTATAAATAGTTATAGTTTTCTATCTTTATAACTATTGCTATTATTATTATAATACCCTTTATTTACTAACCCTTACTAATAGTAGTAGAATCTATTATCTCTTATTAGCTTAGGTAGGGTAGCTGCTATTATATTAATTCTAAATAAAATAACCTAGCTACCTTCTTACCTTTTTAACTCTTCCCTCTTTATAATATACTAATATATATATAGATACCTCTTAAAAAGAAAATTAGTTAGGCTATAGCCCTTAAGAAGGCGCGCGCTACTAAAGGTAAGAGTAAAGCTAGGGGTAGAGGAGCGCGCCCTCCTCCCCTAGAGAGTAATAATAAGATCGCGTATATATTATTCCTTCTTATTATTAATATATAGTATATTAATATATTATATAATAAGTAGAAAGAAGTAGAAGCGACCTATAGAGGGTAGCTCTAAGGGTAAGGGTTTATAGCTTAAGAAGCCCTAGGGTTACCCTCTTAAGTAGTTTAAGAGGATAGCTCCTAGTAAGTTATAATCCCTTTATTATTATAACTATACGCTAGAATATTACTAACCTCGTTATTATTATAATCCCTAAGGAGATAGATAAGGAGGAGGGTATTAATAAGGGTAATTTAGAGCCCCCTCCTAGCCCTCCTCCCCCTAGTAGAGGTATAGAGGTAGAGTAAGTACCCCTATTTAATAAGCGCTACTTTTAATATATTTTAAGCGAGCTTTTAGGCTTATTAGATAGAAAGTACTCGCTTAGTATAGCAAGTAAGTATAATTACTATTATAAGAGTAAGGTGCCTTATTAATAAATAAGCGCCCTTATTACTATTATAGCCTGCTAATATACTAAAGCTAAGACTTTAGATAACTTAGTAGTTAGAAAGGTAAGGTTCTATATATATATCGTTTCTATAACTATCTTCTAATATAACTTATAAACCCTTACTTATTAGAGAGCTATACTTTACGAGGCTATTACTACTTAAAAGGAGGAGATCGTAGTAATAAAGAAGGGTAGTAATAATAAGGGTTTAGGTAAGGCTCCTAAGGTAACGGGCGGTTCTAGTATATATAGCGTCGTCGCTCTATCTCCCGCCCTAGTTCTATTTAGAACCCTAGTAGTTAGTATAGGTATACCTATACCTTATCCGCCTACTAGCGACGTAGCTATTATAGTACGCTAGATAGTTAATAGTCTTATTAGTACGTATTTACTAGAAGTATTACTACCCTTATATAATATCCTAATAGATTAGTATAAATAAATCCTCTAAGGTTAGGCGGTAGAAAATTAGCGTTTTAGGGTAGCCCTTTAGGGTATATTATATTCTTTTTAGCTGGCCTCTGGCCACTGCATAGTGATTTTACCTGCTCAAGTGCAATAGACCTTCTAACTCCGCGCCTCCTGACAATACATAGCCTTTAGTTACGTGATCTTACTAACTACCTCTCCTAACCATAGCCGCACTTATACGTACCTATAGCCTCACGATCTTTAACTTTATATCGATAATAACGTAGTTTTTAATTATTTAAACTATAAAACTATTAACTTTTCCTCTCGCGCACTACCCGCGCTGCTATTAAATACTACCTCTATTACTACTTTATCCGCTAGCTATGCCGTCGTTAGTAATGCTCTCTCTATTAATTAGTATAAGCTATACTTACTAATATTCCCCTAAGGGGCCTAGGCTACCTCTACCTTAATAGTGCAGAGGACCTGCTTAAAGAAGGGCTACTCTATAGGGTATATAATAACCTACCTAGCTTCTATTACTAAGTCTACTTACTTAGCTATAATATAATAGTAAGTATCCCCTCTAGGGGTATTAATAAGAGCCCTCTTAAGAGCTATATTAATAATATACTCTCTATATATAATAAAGTAGTTAAAAAAGGAGTAGGTTTTATTAATTATATTAATACTAAACTCTCTAGCGAGCTCTTATGCGTTATTAGTATTAAAGAGCGTGCCTCGCGCAAGCTTAGCGTTTTTATATATAGGGTCTAGTACTAATATAGTTAAGGGATAAGGAAGAGGGAGAGGTATAAGGCCTTACTTATAGAGCTTCTTATGCTTCTAGCTATAAGAACCTCTTAGGAAAGACCTCTTTAGTTAAGGAGTTACCTCTTATATAGTAGTATTTATAGTATCTTACTAGAAGGTTAACCTTTTAGGTTAAGGAGTTATCTTATATAGTAGCTTTCGTAGCACCTTTAGCACCTTACTCGAAGGTCGACCTTTTGGGTTAAGGAGTTATCTTATATAGTGGCTTTGCTACGAGAGCCTTAGTAGCCCGTTTAGCTCCGATATAATTAGCCCCGGTATAGCGCGCGTCCGACTCTATAATATTCAGAGGGTTTACTTACGAGTAGTAGGAACGTATAGGGTTTCTATATTATTTTCCTTAACTAGTAGAGGGTATAGGTTAAAATACCTATATAGTATTTCCCGAATTATGCTTGCGAACTAGGTGAATTTGTTATAGTCTTTTTGCGAAGGGGCTGCGGCGTAATTCCGAGCTCAATTCTTTTTAGCTCCTATAAGAGCAACTTCAGGCTCCCTAGCTAGTAGGCTATAAATTAATTAAAAATTAAGCGCTACTAGCCCTCCTATACTTATTTAGAGCATCCCTTATTTATTATAATAATTCTCTATATATCTTTTAGATTAAGGAGCGAATAGAACTGTTTGAATTTCTTATAGTTAAGAACCTTTATAAGACTATTAGCTAGTATATTATTCATTAGTATATATATTATACTAAATAATCCTCTAGCGTATTCTTATTATAGCTATATATTCTAAATATTAATATACTATAGCTTAGTTAAAATCCGTTCCTTTTCGCCTATTATAAGACGAATTATTTATTAGTTATTATAATAAATCTTCTAGATATCGCTAAGGTTAAGAGTAATATCCCTAAATAGCCTCTAAAGAGCGATTATCTCCTTAGTAGTATATTCGAGGCTTAGAAGCTCTACTTCTATTATTAATATTATAACTATAACTTATCGAGCAGCCTTTTACTAGATCGGCCCTCTAAAGAGCAAGATTATATACCCTTAAGACAACCTCTATATCTTATTATTATCTATAAATAAAGCGTCGCTTATAATTAGTAATACCTATCTACCCCCTAAGTTATTAAAGCGTATCGCGAGGTAATAAGTATAATATAAGTATTATATAACCTAGTTAGTAGTAGCGTAGTAATAAGGAGCGGGGTTTATTAGGAATCTTAAGAGTAGGGAATATATAAAAGCGACATTAGGTCGGATTATAATAGTAATATAGAGTATAGAGCTAATCTTCTCTTAGAAACTCTTAACTTCTAATAGTATTACTACTATCTTACTCTTTAGGAGTAATAAGTTTAGAAAGGGGGTTACTAGCGCTCTTAAGTTAAGTAAATCGAATTTCTTTATAACCTACTTAATATATTAGTTATAAGAAAGATATATCTTTCGCGTAGCTTAGTTATAAATAATCCTAATTCTATAATAGTATTTAACTAAGCTTTATTCTTTTAACTTATACGCTTCCCTTAAGCTAGTAATTACCCTTTATACTACTTCTTTATAATTCCTATAAAATAGGATAGGGAAGTTATTTATATAGAAAATAATAAGGACCCTCTTCTTAGTTAACTAGAAGAGATATAGGTCTTTGCTTATAAGTATAAGGCCTAAATACTAAAAGGTTAAGGAGAACTCCTTATACTAAAGTAGTAGCGCGTCCCTTAGCCTATAGAGCGTATAGCGTAGTTTAATATATTTCCTAAGCTACTTAAAGCCGTCTAATAACTTATAAATAATTAGGTCTTTATTTAGGTCCCGAGAGGCGTTTAGGAACGCGTTAATAATATTAAATTATTTAACTTCGAGGTCGAATTATATAGTAATTACTATTACTACCCTAAAGGTATAAGTAATAAGGGTTATTATATAAGTCTATTCGAGGGGCGACTTCTCTTACTAATCGCCTCGAACGTAGATCTATACTTTATACTAATTAAGGATATTATCCTTATTAAATTTATAAGTAAATACCTACTTTAAAGGGATTAGTCTCTTTATTATTATCTCTCGATCGATAACGCGCTATATATCTATCTACTATAATTTATATATCTTAGCCTTAGCTGCTTCTTTAAAGCGAGTTTAGAGCGCTTATAAGAGGTTTAAAAGTTCCTTCTATAAGTATAGTAGCTTAGTAAGGTTATTAGTAGTAAGATATTTATAGATTATTATAGTTATATAAGTAGGCTTTATACTACGAATAGTAATATAAATATAGCTATAAAGCGTATAGTACCCTATATTAGCTTCTAAAAAGGCCTTCTACTAATTAAGTATAAAAGTCTTAAAAAGGCTAGATACTTACTCCCGCTCTATATAGTATTAGAGTAGAAACTAGTAACTAGAGTAGGATTCGCTTTCTATTATTCCTAGTTATAGGTTACTAGATAGTAGATTATATAGTTATTAGCTTTAACGAGTTTAGCTATAGTCCTCCTAGTTATATACCTAGTTAAACCTCCGTTTAGTATTAGCCCTCTCTTCTCTATCCTAATATAGCTATACTAATAGATTTAAGGGCCTCTTATCTAAAGGCTTATTCTTATTACTCTTATTTACTTTAGAAATATATTATAAAGTAGGGAGTAGTTTAATTATAATATAATCCTCGATCCGTTCCCCTTTAGAATTAACTTCCCTAATAGCTTTATATATATAGTTCGTTTCTAATATATATACTATAATTACTACTCTATTTATTAGAGCTAAGCTTTTATCTAGCTCTAGTATAGGATTAGGGGATAATAGCTAAACCCCCTTCTAATTTATCTATCCCTTTAGACGTTTTAGGATTCTTTTATTTAGAGACTTAGTTATAAGAACAAGGGTTAATATAAGTAACTATTTAGTTCTAAGTATTAATATAGCTTTATTTTTATTTATAACGCCTAGGATCTAAAGTTTAAAATTAACTTATAATATAAGCTTTTTAATCTCTTCTACTATCTTATAGATAATATCTTCTAAAATAGTCTCTTTTACCTTATCCTTTATATAGAAAGTCCGTTCGTTAAATATTACGTTCTATATAATAATAACTATTTATAATATAGGAATCTAGACCCTATATAAGTTATAAGCGTTTAGAATATACCCTACTAGGTATCTAATATATCCCCGCGGCACTACCTTAAAGTCTCTCTTATTAATTCCTCTCTCTTATTCCCTCTTAAGGGGGTATATATAGTAGCTATAGGCGTATATATATCCCTAGTAAGAGCGAAGGTCGCGGGTTAGGGTCGCTCTATTATTAGGTTACTACTAGTAAAAGTATTAGTAGAACTACTCCTCTTCGATCTATAGTAGCGAACGCTAGTTATAACGCTTAAGTAAGCTTATATTATAAAGCGTTATTACTACTAATACTATCTTAGCTTATAGTTTTATAGGTAAGCTAGCTATAGCGAGTATCTTAATCGTTCGAGTTATAACTTCTTAACTAGCCTATTCCCCTCTACTATTTAGTTCCTTTATATATAGAGGGGTTATTTTAACCTCTATTCCTTCTATATAGATCTAATCCTTATATCTTATATAGCTTATAAGTAAAATTACTAACCTCTTAACGTCTTATCTAATTTTATAAATAGAAAGTCCCTTTTATTAAGATACCTATCGCTTAAAAGTATATAGAGCGAGTATAACGCTATTATAGGTCTTATTAATATATAGAAATACGAAGAGCTAACTAGTATATTTATCCTTAATAATAAGGAGCTACTAGTTCTAGTTAAAGCCTTCAGGGTAGTTAAAGAGATCCTATATAATTCTATAGTAAGGATATATTACTTTATCTTCTAATATTCGTCTCGAAATTACTAATTTAATATATATAACTATATAGTATTAGTACTATAAGCGCGTCGGGCCCTTAATCCTTACCCCCCGAGTAATATATACTAGCTACCTAAGAGCCTTAGGGCTAAGGTAGCTACTTTAGAGGTACTATAATATTACGTTATTACTCCGGTCTAGTAGTAGTATAAATAAGGTATACTTATATATTATAAGCATATAGTTTATATTATTAATAATAATATTAATACTTCGGGGGATCTACTTAGGAATAGAGTATAAAGAACGAGGCTTATATTTAAGGAAGGCGAGGTTTACTTTCCTAATAAGTTTCTTAACTATAACGCTATTTTTATAAGTTCTATAGCGAAGTATATAGTTATACTTTAAATACTAAATACTTATCTTCTAAAGTAGCGCTTTAGAGATAATATTAATATAAAAGTTCTCTATATATCTTATATTATAGAGTATAAGGTCCTCTATATTTATACTGTTTAAGCTATTAAGAGTATTTTTAATAATTTATATACTTTTTATAATAATTAGGTATAAAGCTATTCTAGAATTAACCCGTTCTCTATTATAATATCTAATTAAGGAGGGGATAAGTAAGGACTTATTATTTATAAAATATATCCCTCTATAATTATCTAGGATTATAAACTTATATAATATATAAGGTCTTAAATAGGGGGTTATAAAGATACTTAGGTACTCTTTATTTAAGTTAACTATATTATCCCTAACCTTATTTAAGAGGGTAATATAAAAAATAACTATTACTATATTAGTAAGGTAGCTCGGGGCTATATTAGATTTCTTAAATAAACCCTTATTACCCCCCTTATTATTTTAGTAGTTCTTACTCTTATAGGGTATAGTATATAGCTAGCCCTTATAAGCGAGTTTAATATAAAGATTAGTAAAGCGTAGGTTATTATTTAACTAGTTATAGATATAAGCTACTTATATATCTATTACTAATATATAGGGGCCCTTCTAGTAATATCTAGTTAAAGTAGCTTCTAAGCGGTTATAATTAATACTTAGCTATTAATAGCTCGACCTATATAAGTACTATTTACTACTAGATAAGTTACTAGTTATATGAATGCTTAATAGGTTAGCCTTATCTATATAGCTAGCTAGTATTATAAAGACCCTAGCGCTTCGTTCTTATAACCTTAAGTAGAGTATATCTTTATATAAGAGGTCCTTAAATATATTAGTATACTAGCTTACGTTAGAAACTAGTATCCCTACTCGCTCTTATTTAAGGATATTTATAATCTCTATATTAGCTTAAGTAAGTATAAAGTAATAACTTACTACTTAAAGAAAAGTTTTTAAAATAAGGGTATTACTTACCTTAGGGAGCTTAAGCTAGGTAGTATAAAAATAGACGCTCCTAAAGTCCTTAATCTAGGTATTAGAATTAATACTCCTATTTACTTTCTCTAGGACTTAAATATACTCCTCTTAAATAGTAATAAGAGTACTAGCCTCGCTTAGAGTATAATAATATTTAAGATTAATAATAAAGCTATAAAGGGTTATATCCCCTTTAGCGAGAAGTTCTATATATATAGGTATAATAATATTATAAGTAATAATCTCTATAATTAGATAATTAATCTATTTAAACTTATAATCCTCGTAGGTTTGCTTAGACTCTTATATAGCGAGCGAATAAAAGTACTCTAGGTATTATTCCTTTATACTTATAGTATTCTTATTAATTATAACTAGGGTAGCTAGAGGTTAAAGGGGTTATAATTTATTTATTATCTATATCCTAATAATAGACTTAGGAGTAGTCCTAGGAGCGGCGTTAGTAGTAGCCTCTTTTAGAGCCTCTTAGTTAAATAGAGCGACGTATTAATTATAAGCGCTTTTTTCTTATAAATACTAAGTATTAGTATCCTAGTTTTACTTAGTAATATATATATTAAGAGTTAGTATTTCTAATAAGGTCTTACCTAGGCGCGAAGGTCCCTTAGGGTTATCTAAGTTAATATACTTCTAAACTCTAGTAGCTTAGGCTTTAGCTTAGATTATAATATACTAAATAGTAAAATCCCTATATATAGTTAGATAGTATAATATTATAGTAATAATAATAGAAGATATTATAGTTAAGGTCGTTTAGAAATAGAGGGTTTATAATAGTAGAGGATTATATATAATAAGGAGGAAAGAAGGAATAAGAGAGGAGGTTTTAATAAGTACTTTTAGTAATAAAGGCTCGTTTTAAAATAGTAGTTAGAGGTCTAGTTAGAGCTAGGCTTATAACTATTAAGAAATATCCTACAGGGCTATATTTATAGTTACTAAAGAGCTTATTTTATTATAACGAGAGTAGCTATAATATAGTTACTTATAACTATAGTTAGAGGAACGACCCCTAGAAAAAGGTCGCTCCGGAGCTAACGTTAGTCACGTGCCGCGCTAGGAACGGGCGATGCTAAAGGCATCACGATATATAGCGAATAGGATAAGCTGCAAAAGTGGAACCACAATTGCGATAGTGCAATTGCGGCTTATATACGTATCACGACACACCCCCTTAGTTTCGCCCTAATGAGCGCGGAACTGTAACACTGTTAACCTTCTTATTAGGTATATCTCGCTAAAGTCTAGGTAGTTAAGCCGCCTCCTGCGGGATTCGAACCCTAGGCCTCGGGCCTAGGGCGGGGGTAGTCGTTACATAAGCCCAAAAGACGTACTCAAACCATTCTAGCATATAGTTAGGATAGTATAGAGCTGGGCTTATAACTGTGGCGAATAGGATAAGCCGCAAAAGTGGAACCATAATTGCGATAGTGCAATTGCGGCTTATATACGTATCACGACATTCTTGCAGGGAAATCAGCGAAGGCCCAATTTTCGACTAAAGGGGTCTGCAAACTTTACACCACCCTGATATCTATGCTTCTTCATTTAAAAGGTTTATCTAGCTAGATGATTCTTAAAAAAAAAGGGAGTCGCGCAATAGGGAGCTCCCAACACCACCTCCTCTAGCTGGTGCTCGAAAAATTCTATCCAATTGTGTCCAACGAACTATCGGCCGCGATAAGCCATACTGCACAGCCATTACGTGGCTGGTATCGCTGACTAAGGCCATCTGCAAGGGTCCGTCTCAGCAAGCCTGTCGCAGAGCGCAACCCCACGACAGCACACCGATAGAGCAGGGCGACAGAATCGACGATGTCTCCCCCACGCACCACCACGGCCAAGTATGCTGCCAACGACCTTTCCGATGCAGCTCTAGGCGGGCCAATTGCCCTCAAGGATGGCCTTTTCATCGACGGCTACGGCCGCGCGTTGTCCCTGCATGGCCTCAATATTTCCGGCGCCAGCAAGCTGCCCACTAAGCCGAACGGTCTATCCCACCTCACGGACGGCTTCTTCGAGCATCGCACGGTGACTTTTGTCGGTAGACCGTTTCCGCTTGAGGACGCACCGCTTCATTTCCGAAAGCTTCAGGCATGGGGCCTTCCGCTCATTCGACTACTCGTCACATGGGAGTCAATCGGGCACGCAGGACCGAATCCCTCGACTGACCTCGACCTCGAGTACATCGAGTATCTGCGAAAACTGGTCGAGATGATGCCAAAGTATGGCATCAAGTGCTTCATATGCGCTCATCAGGATGTTTGGAGCAGGTTCAGCGGCGGTAGTGGTGCACCAGGATGGACGTTTGAGGTTGCGGGCCTAGACGTCGAGGCCTTCACAGACACGGGCGCCGCGTATGTCCACGGGCAAGACGAGCTTCGACGAGCATCCGCGCCAGTTAACGAGAAAGAACCAAGCGGACCTTTTGTATGGCCATCGGGGTACCAGAAACTTGCTGCATCAACTATGGCCACATTGTTCTGGGCTGGCGATGCTCTCGCACCAAAGCTGCGATGCAGCCGGTCTTCCAACGGAGGAAAAGAAGAGACTGTGTCAGTTCGGGAATTCCTGCAAGATGCTTTGATAGAAGCTTTCGGTCGACTCGCGGATGAGGTTGCGGGCCTCGAAGCATGCATTGGCTTTGAGCCGATGAACGAGCCCCATCGCGGCTTAATCAATCTTCACGGTTTCGATGGGTGGAACTATGACACGGATCTTCACATTGGTAACTATCCCTCCCTGACGCAGGCCTTGGCACTTGCTAGTGGCTACGCTCAGGAGGTGGACTACTATGTCAAGTCATGGCCATTTCCGACTCGGGTCTCACATCGGACTGTTGTTGATCCCAAGGGCCGATCAGCATGGCTCCCTGCCAAAGCAAAGAACATGGGTCTAGGGGAGTGTGTATGGCGGGCCCACGGAGCTTGGGATTGGGACAACACCAAAAAGGCTCCAAGAGTGCTCGTCAAAGACTATTTTGAAGTTGATCACCGACCCGGTCGGGAAGGGACGCCGATTGAGTGGTACCGCGACTTTTATGCCCCTTTCCTCAAGCGCTTCTCAGACCGCGTCTCGCGCAAGTCGCCGCGTCAGTTTTGCTTCATTGAGCCGATTCCAAACGAGTTCATGCCCCCGTGGATCGACGATGGTTCGAAAGAAGTTACGCCGGCACATAATCAAAATTACGCCACAAAAACAGTAATCGACACGCAACGGCCCGGAAATCTCGTTTTTGGCCCTCACTTTTACGATCTCAATGTTCTGTTCAGCAAGCACCACTCATGGATGAGCGTCAATGTGCAAGGACTCTCTAGAGGCATGTTCATCCTGAAGGCGCTCTATTTCGGTGCCAAAGCTCTCCGAAAGAACTATCGCCTTCAACTTGGTAACATCATCAAATACGGAAAGGCTTCGTTGGGCAACCACGTCCCCGCACTTATCGGTGAAGTTGGTATACCCTATGACATCAACGGCAAGGAAGCTTATGCTACCGGCTGCTATGATAAGCAGCGCGAACTGATGCACGCTCTCATTTCTGCTATGGAAGACAACATGGTCGGCTTCACTCTTTGGAATTATAATCCGGACAACTGTGTGGAATATGGCGATGGCTGGAACCAAGAAGACTTTTCGGTCATTAACGGCGACGAAAAAGAGATACCGGGGCACATCATGCAAGACTATGCCAATGAGCCGCACGCCAAGGACGAACTATATCGAGGAGGAAGAGTTTTAGATGTGATTATCCGACCCTACGCTGTTAAGATTGCTGGTCGGCCTCTGCGTTCGGACTGGGATCCTCGGACTTTGAAATTCGAGTTCGAGTGGACCAGCCAAGATCGAACCGGCGAGAAACAGTCCGACAAGCTGCGAACGACAGAGATGTTCATTCCAAAATACCACTACGACGGAGGTATCAGCGTCAAGGTCAGCGATGGTGATTGGTCTTATGATCCTGATTTACACACTCTTTTCGTTCGTCATAAAGCGGAGGTGTACCGTCACCGTCTCGTGGTCGAAGCCACAAACGTCGGGAGGCGCCTGCTTGAGAGAGTAGAGCGACGGCGACGAGTCAGTCCACCCAAGTTCCCTCTCAGTCTGCTGTCTCCCAGTACTGAGATTGCGTTGGAAGAGCTTGACTCTGGTCTGATTTTCATTATGCTACTACTGCCGGCTATTGCGCTTGGACTGGCTGTGATTGCTCAGAGGTTCAGTTAAAAGATCAGACATAAAATGCTGCCTCTTGTCGGGCTGGATCATGACTGTACTCTTGTTAGAATATCCATCGTGAATAAAACCCAGGGGCTCTGTTAGCGCGCAAACGACAGCTTTGTGACCTTCAAACGAACAAAGAAATAATCCAGACGAAGTTCTGAAGTCCCACGAATTCATTTCATCTGATTTCCCCCCTACTTACTCAGTTTGAACGGTCAGGGAGTGCAAAAGGCCGAGGAAAAAGTGAGTGGGATTCGCACTATCTAGTATGCTATTGAAACTATGAAAGTCTAATCTGTTACGATGATCTTGTTGGCAGCGAATAATCTTCCAGGGCCTAAGTGCTTGCCGTGACCGAAGGCGATGTGGTGCGGAGTGGTGGTGGCGAGTTGATGCAGGTTCTCCTGGCCCTCTTGCTGTCGCATCCGAAGCCACCGGTATCAATCCCACTTGTCCGGGCTGGCATGGACAGATGGATCCCACATGGCATGCGCAGACACACCCAGCTTCGATCCCGCGACCGACCCGTCAGGTAGCTTGACATCCTTCATCGCCACTCGCGCCATGCTCACCACTTTGGGCGGCTTGGTGCGCTGGCTTTCCTCGATGACGCTATCCATCAGCTTCAGCTTGTAGAGGGCCGCCTTCTCCCACCCGTCTTGGCTGAGTACCGTGACCATTTTTTCGCGCAGCGTATAGAGGATCTCCGAATTTTCCGTGATGTCGTACAGAGTCTGGGACAAGAGGTCGGTAGTCTGTGCACGACGGCCATGGCCAGACTAATTTGTAACGTCGTCGCATTGTAGCTGCGGCCCTCGGTCATGGCCTCGAACCGCTCGGCAGCGTCGTTTCGTTCCTTTCGCTCGAGCCCTTGCGACTTCCTCTGCCGGCCCTTTGCTCGGCGTGCGTCCAAGACTGTGGGTCTTCGTTGTCCCCGATGGAGACGTTGGCGGAAGCAGAAGGTATAGGTTGCAAATTCAGCGGTCAGCCAGTGGGCAAGATATTTGACGGGACAAATCGGGTCATTGAGGGTAGTACTACTGCAAAGAAATGGAGCGGATGCCATTGATTGTCCGCCCGCTCGGTATGTTCCAAAAAAGAGGCATCAAAAGTGTGTAATGGAGGAATGGCAGTGGAAGTAGGTATCAATCAGACTCACACATTCGCGAACCAATGTCGTGATCGAAGAGAGTCAAAATTACAGCATGATGTCTCAAGCCACTTCTATCAAATATGGGGAAAAACTAGCTGCTCACTGCTACAAAGCTAGGTTTAACCACAGCTTGGGTGGCAGAGGCTGGCTGTGTCGAGTGTACAAGACTTGGTTCCTGTAGTTTCATCTGGCTGCGGGACATACCGAAGCTGGTAGCTGAAAAGCAGAAATTGCACTCATTGAGTCCAAGATGCTGTGGAAGAAAGTTGAAACTCCCCTTTTTCGTATCCTAGATCACTGGTTCTCGACAATTGATCAGCATAAATCAAAAAAGAGCACATAACCATGAAAAAGAAGTACAGAGTTTTCAGTGCATGAAAATAAACCTAGAAAAGACTCGCGCTTCTAAATCCGCTGATGGTGAAGTGGCAAAAGCATCAGCGTGAGCAAAAGGATGACTTCCCAAAATTATGCCACCAAATGCACAACATATCAGTATCTCAAGAGGTTAGAAAGTCTTGACACATGACGTCCTGCATGTAGCGATGTTCTGCATGATGGGAAGACTTAAGGGTCGTGCATAAGAAGAGATCATGTCTGTGAATAACCCCTACCGATGTCATGTTCATATTTACCCCGAGAAAACTTAGTCATCGTCCGAGGTTGAACTACAAATTTCGGTTGCCCTCTTACAACGTCCTGGTCCAAGTCATACCATCTTCTGGGCATAGATGAAAAAGAATGTTTGCACCGCCCGCATGCAATAATGGAAATATCATGTGAATGCAACCGCCATTGCTGGTGACTCACCACCGCTGTGCCTCTCGCGCCAGTTGAGCAATCCTTTAGGAAACCAGAAGCAAGCAGAAATTCACAACATTCAGCGTTACGGCTTAAGCAAGCCATGATGTGCTAAAACTATGTGCTGCCTGGAATCGGGCCCAAGGGATCGGACCGGTCAAGGATGGGCCCGGGAAAGTGGGGCACCGCGCCGTAGACCTTTAGGCAGCCCGGCCCGTGCGGCACACCAGGCCAATCACTGCCTGGAGACATCTCGTGTTAGTGACCGTCCCATCACCGACCAAGCAGCAGAGGCGCAGAGACGAAGTCTAAAGAATCAGCTATAAAAAGCCGAAGCATATCTCCCAAGAGCTTCTTCGTTGTGCCATTATCGCTCATCATCTTCAACTTCACTCATACCTCTTCTGAACCAGCCTTTTCTCAACCTGTCTCCAGCAGAGAGCATCTACATCAAATACAGCCAGACCAACAACACTGCAGCTGTCACCATGCGTACTCAAATGCGTGTTGTCCAGGACACCACAACCGAGTTCAACGGCCCCCTCAAGATCGAGAACTTCGAGGATGGCGAGACCGTCCATCAGGTGCGACGTGCTTTTTGTAATGATTACTTTAGTAAAGCTAACAGATGGACTTCACAAGCGTTGTGTGATCATTAAGGGGCACTACGCCACCGAAGCCAGTGTCAGCAAGGCCGAGGATTCGTTCGTTACAGTGGAAGCTACCGACGGCGCCAACACAACCTTCCCAATCCAAACCTGGCCCATCGCCAACAGCCGTTTCAGGATCATTGCCCTGCTCTCGCCTGGAGTCAACAAACTTTCAATCAAGCGCACGATCGGCGGTCGCTGCGAAGATGCTAGCTGCGACCTGACATTGAACTACGTCCCTCTCCTCCAAACTCCCGCCCTGCACCTCGCAATCATGGTTGCCAAAGACTCGCCTCTGCTTATCGACTGTCCGCCGGCCAAATACGGTCCAATTTCTACAGCCCACTCCTCCATCGATGCCGCAACTGCAAAACTACGCATGTCAGCATACATGTGGCAGGCCTTGACGGCGGAAGACATGCGCATGAAAGGGCTTGGCCGTCGCGCCTTCAGACTGGAAGAGGAGTGGATCGCCGACACGACGAGCAGCACTTTCCTCGCCGGCTTGCACGGGACTGCAAAGGAGGCAAGCGGCGCAATGAGATCTTCAGCGAAAGTTCATATCATCCGTTCCGACAAGACGGTAGCCGAGATACGCGACGCGGACATCGCCCAACAGAACGAGTCCGGTAGACGTCGGGAGAAGCTGTTCGACTATTTTCTCGATGGTTTGGCAAGGCACGGTGCGCCATTCGAGGCCTCATCCCATCCTATCGTCGCCGGAATGATTCTCGACTCCCATTATTCGATGGGACAAAAGCTCATCCTTGGTCATGCCGCTTTGGGATGCCATAACCCAAACGGAATCTCTCTGGGTATGATGGGAAGTCACTTGGCGTACTCCTGGCCGCGGTTCTTGGAGGAAGTCTCCGAGTCTCTGCTTGATACCCGACCTCCGGGACCAACTGTTGGGAATGACAACGACGAATGCGATTCTCTGTGGGAAGCTTGCTCTGTTGGACAAGGAGCTTTCTTGCACGAAGTCGGTCATGCTTTCGGGGCGCCGCATACCACGGGTATCATGGCCCGCGGCTATTCCCGACATTGGCCGAGAAACTTCCTTGTCAAGACGGCTTACTCTCAACATATCAACCAAGAGGGTTTCGTGGTCGTTGACGGCGAGACTGAGAATGATGCTCGCTGGGACATCAAAGATGCACTCTCTTTTCGCATGTTGAGTCATTTCTGGCTGCCCGATGACGTCAAGATGCCTGCAAACGCTCGTTCGAGCGCTCCGACTGTCTCTCTCGTCAACGTCGAGGCAGATGACGTCGGTATTGAGGTTGCATGCATTTCCCATCTTGCGAGTATCGAGTTTGACGAAAAGCCTGAAGAAAGACCGAACATCGCGAACCTGTTGATAAGGTCTTTTACAGTCTCAAAGATCTGAAAGCTCGATTTTCTGAAGAGAGGGACTTGAAGATGACCCTGGTCGGCATGAACGGCAAGAGCAAGACGATCCGGGACCTGTGGGAGATGTTTTCCTCGTCAACGTACGTTCGGATTCCAGACTCTGACGTTGTCCCTCGCAAGCGCTCCGTAATGACCAAGGATTTGGAGGAGTCTGAGGGTGCGGAGAACGACGACGACAAGTTCTGGAGCTGGGCTACTCTCCTTACGCGGAAGAAAGACGGCAAGGTTGTGCATGCCTCGAGCATCGATGTTCGAACTGGGTGTATTCTTGATGGCGCCTACGTACATTTCTCCGACGGCAAGCGCGTCAACTGTGGCCCGAGAATTAGCCGCTGGGGTGGTGGCAGACATGAGTTTGGAGGACATGCGGCAGAGAATGTGCGCGTACCGAAGGGGCAGAGTATCGCCAAGATTGAGGTGGCGAGGGAAAGCAACATTCTTTCGGGAATGAGAATCCACTTCGGCAATGGCATGGCTGGTGGTGCGCTCTCAGGATACGGTGAGGGGCGAGAAGAGGAGACTCTGACCTTGGGTAAGTTCCAAGCATGAGCTGAAAGGAAGTCCTGGTCGAGATTTTTAATTTCATACTAATTGATAACAGAGGCACATCCAGACGAAGCAATTGTCGGGTTCTACGGTAGAAGCTGGTGGGGTCATCACTTCGACGGACTTGTCGAGTTCGGCATCATCACAGCCCCGAAGGAGGTGGAACTCCCGGACAAGGTTTACAGCATGAAAGAGTTACAGAACACTGACGGCGGACAAACTGTGTGATGACCTAACACGCATCCGTAATTCGTTTAGTGACCAACGTGTTCCAGGCCGAAGCCCTTCAAGGAGACGGTTCTAACTATGATGAGGGCGACGAGGTATCAGAGACCGGGAATGAAGAAATGGATGAAGATTAGGGGACATGATCATGATTTGAGTTTATCCTGTTTAGTACTTTGTTCTTCATCCCAAGTTGACACTGAATTGCAATGATCTGTTTCCCCTGAAAGGTTGAGCACTTATCCAGTGTTGTGAAAGAACATATTTCCCCCTCTCAGCACGATGCTTTGTATGTTTTTCCATTCCCAGTGGGATGAACTCCTTTCTTGCGTGACGTGAAAAGGAGCATGATGCTGAGACCCTCAGGAGGTATTGTTTATGGTATACCTCAGACATCCTTTGGAACGTTCACGCCTTCCACTGCTCTTCGCCCCCCCTCTCACGGCAAACTCATCCGCCTTTGCAACTGTCCAGTCTATATAGGTGCCACTACACCAACTACTGGCAAGCCCGGGTAGATGGGGAACATTAGTTCCTCGTCGGCTCAGTTGTTTCAGTTTCAATTTCTGTTTCAACAATTGTTCCAATTTGGTGGTGGTGTCGTTCGAAGAGCCAAGGTTCGAACCGCCCGGGCTGCAATATTTGGAAACCTCTCATCATGTACATGATTCGATTTTTTTCAACTTTTTTGATTTCTCATTTTAGACTGTGAAGCTGCATTGTTGATGCATATTTCATTTCGGCGACATGGAGAAGAGCTCATCATCCCCATTGGGACTTCCATAATGGAGGTTAGTGATATTTAGGCGCGGATCTACATTTGAACACATCGTCATGTGACTCATGGATCATAACTTATCTTCAAGATTCATTCGTTCAACATCCCTATCATCAGTCTCCTTCTGAATCAGACCCGCCTTTGCCGAGGCTTGATAAATGTTGTGCCGTGAACGCGGTTCTCCTCTAATTGCAATCTCAACGGCTTGACAACCCACTCCCCAGACATGTTGATCTTGGCATCCATAATCCGCCCCCAACAGAGCAGTGACACCTCTCGACGAGTCCATGCAGTTAGAGTAGAAAGTGCTTCAGGCTTTGGCTAGTTGAGCGCCGTCCATGTGCTTCTGCCTAGGCTCAGAGGCGCACATAAAACTGAGGCTAATCTCGAGCTCCTCTTGATTTTGTTTGCCTGAGAAACGAGTGACTACTTAGTACGTTGGAAAATGCTATGAAGCTAAACTCCACTTCACGAGTGCTAGATAAAGATTGCATAGTAAGACACCTTTGTTGGACGCTATATCCAAATTCGACGGAGCAGGTAGAAGGACAGCTTAGCAGCCCAACTATTAGAGAAGAACGTGTTATAAATAGGTATAGTGTAGAGTAATAGAGTTAGTATAGTTAGGTATAGCTAAGGTTAAATATTCTTCTCTAGCCCTCTAGTCTATTAAGTAAGGGCTAGAGGGCTTATCTAGTAGTTACTTAATACCTCCCTATATCTCCTAACTCCTATAGACTTCCCTACTTAGCTTATAAAGCCCTTTTCCTTATAATATTATCCTAGCTTATAATATAATTCCCCCTCTCTAAACTAATCTACCCTTAGACTAGTTTACTTAGTAATTACTTAGAAAGTACCTAGTACCTCCTAATAAGACTTTATAACTTTTAATTTCTATAGGTTTAGAATTTAATATCTCTTATTCTATTTATATAACTTTTCCTTAGATAGCTAAGTAACTTAGAAGAGTAGTTAAGTAGTAATAGGGTATTTATTCTCTACCCTAGTTATTTTTATAGCTCTTATACCTAGGTATTAAGAGACTTTATAGCTTAGAGGAGTAATAAGCTAGTAATAAAAATATACTTATATTCTAACTATTCTTATAGCTTTATTAAATAGGTCTAGGATTACTTAGTAGTTATCTAAATAGTTATAGCTAAGTTTCTATATAAGGGTTACTCCTTCTTTTAAGGAGTTATATTAAAATATATTATTATTTAGGCTTATTTCTATTACTTTAAATTTACCCTTAGAATTACTATATTTTCTACTTATTACTATACTTTCAATACTTTTATAGGAGTAATAAATTATTCTCCCTCTAGGTATAAAGAAGATCTTTATTATAATATAAGGGGTTATTAGTAGTTATCTAATAGTTATTTAATACCTCCTTAGATTTAATAAAGCTAGCTAAAGCTAAATAATATAATAATCTAGAGATTATCCTCCTTTTAGCTATATAAAAGCTTAGTTTTAATATTAAGATAACAATATATAAATATTATTTAAAATTTTACCCTATTAAAATCTCTCCTTCTTACTTTTTTAAATTTATAATACTAACATTACTACTAATAACTTATTATTAGCCCCCTACTCCGTTATTAATAACTTTATCTTAATTACTATATAATAAATCTATTATTATATCTTCTGCTACTACTAATACCCTTAACGCTACCCCCTACCCTACTAATATACTAGATACTACGGCCTCTAGCCACTACATAGTGATTTTACCTGCTTAAGTGTAATAGACCTTCTAACTCCGCGCCTCCTAATAATATATAGCCTTCGGTTACGTGATCCTTTCCTAACTATAGCTATACTTATATATACCTATAGCCTTATAATCTTTAACTTTATATTAATAATAACGTGGTTTTTAATTATTTAATAGACTATAAAACTATTAACTTATCCTCTCGTATACTACCCGCGCTGCTATTAAATACTACCTCTATTACCGCTTTATCCGCTAGAATAGCTATACTATTATTAGTAACGCTCTCTCTATATTAAAGTAGTTAGTATAAGCCGTACTTACCGACGTTTAAGCCCTAATAAGCCTAAGCTACCTAGGCTACTTCTACCTTAGTAATATAGAGGACCTACTTAAAGAAGGGCTACTCTATAGGGTATATAATAACCTACTAAACTTCTACTACTAAGTTTACTTACTTAGCTTTAATATTATAACGCCTTATAAAGTCCCCTATAGGGGTATTAAAGTAAGCCCTCTTAAGGGCTATATTAATAATATACTCTCTACATATAGTAAAGTAATTAATAAAGGAGCGGGTTTTATTAATTATATTAAGACTAAACTCTCTAGTAATCCCCTCTATATTATTTATACTAAAAGATATACCTCGCTTAGGCTTAATATATTTATATATAAGGTCTAGTACTAATATAGTTAAGGGATAAGGATAAGGAAAAGGGAGAGGTATAAAGCCCTGCTTATAATAGCGCTTCTTATACTTCTAGCTATAAGAACCTCTTAGGAAAGACCTTATTAGTTAAGGAGTTACTTCTTATATAGTAGTATTTATAGCACCTTTAGTACCTTACTAGAAGGTCGACCTTTTAGGTTAAGGAGTTATCTTATATAGTAGTTTTTACCTTACTAGAAGGTTTAGTAAGGGCGTTTCTAGGCTATAAGAGCCTTAGTAGCCCGTTTAGCTCTAATATAATTAGCCTTAGTATAGCGCGTATTTAACTTTATATAAGGGTTTACTTATAAGTAGTAGGAATATATAATATTCCTATATTATTTTCCTTAACTAGTAGAGGGTATAGGTTAAGATACTTATATAGTATTTCCCGAATTATACTTATAAACTAGGTGAATTTTATAGTCTTTTTGCCAAGGGGCTGTGGCGTAATTCCAAACTTAATACTAGATACTACTAATATCCCTATAATAAGTAAGCTCTAGGTATACTACTATTACTACTACCTCCTAGCGTAAGTAAAGTAGGAGCTACCTAAGGATATAGATACTAAGCTTAAGCTCCTTATAAGCTTAATTATATACTTAAAGAGTAATAGTAAGTATATAGTCCTTAGCTAGTACTTATCTAATATTTTACTAGCTTTAGGTTTTAAATTACTTATTAAGTTATAAATTTATTACTAATTTATTTACTTAAAGAAATTTCTACTAAATATAAGTATTATATTAAAATAGGTAATAAAAAGGCTTATATTAATATAAGTTTTACTTATTATTTTCTAGTTCTTAGCTACTAACTTTATATAACTTACTTATTATATAATAAGCGCTACTAATAAGCTTAAGCGCTTAATAAATAAGAGCTACTATAAGCTTAATATTTAGATATAATATATTAAGAATAAGGTAGGTTATTTAGTACCTCCCTAGTGCTTTATTATTAGTTCCTAGTAGTATTTAAGAAGAGATCCTTACTATCTAACTTATAATTAAGAAGGCCCTCTAAGCTAAAAAGAATAATACTAATATAATACCTAAGAAATATAAAGCTAAAGAGATAGAGATCTCTATAGAACTAGAGGATTACTAGAGAAATACCTTATAAGAGGCTTTTACTTATTAGTAATACCTCGCTAAGGAGGCTAAAAAGTAAACTAAGTTATTATATAAGTAATATAAGGAGCTTGCTTATTATTATAAGGAACAATAGCGGGTGCAGATTGCAGAGCCACGCTATTAGCAAAACGTTAGCAAATTAGTAGTAAATATATATACCTTTAAGAAGACTCTATAAGCTAGAGACTTAGAAAGTTAAGTAATAGTTTAATATAACTACGTATACCTACGTTTTAGTATTCTAGCTCTTCCTAGTTTAGGCTTATAGCTATACTCTTATAACTCTATTACTTCTATCTCGATTTAAGAAACTAGTACTATTTGAAATATCTAAAACGAATTAGTAATAATATACTAATAAATTAGTAATAGAGTTTAATTATAATAAACTCCAGGCTAGATATATAGAATATAACTAATAAGGTCTTAGGTAATATAATATAAGTTACTTACTAAGCCCTAAGATATAGGGAATATAGCGTAGATACTATAATAAGGGGATAGATAACCCTAAGGGGGCAGGCCTAGTCCTAGATAGCACTAGAGTAGGTAAAATAACCCTCGCTTAGTAAATAAATAGCGAGTAGTAGCTAATAGGGTACCCTGCCTAAGACCCCCTAAGAAGCTAGCGTCTTAGGTATCCTTATTTAAGTAATAGGACTACTATAGAGATAATAGGAGAGCCTTATAGAGTAGATATATCTATAATAGTAATAGTATAAGGAATACACTACTACCCTACTATAGGAACTCGCTAACTACCTAGTAATAAGGTACCTATAGAGAGAATATAAGAAACCCCCTATATATAACTACTATACTATAAGTAAGGACTTTATTATAAACTAGGTTAGTAACTAGATCTAAGTAGTTAAAGATAGATACTAACTACGTACTAGTAGTACGCTAGAGTAATAGATCTAATAAGCGCTTATAAAGATAAGCTTATCCCTATAGACCTAGTAGTAATACTATAGGGCTAGGCTAAAAGGAGACCTAGCTTAAGCTAACTTTATAGTATTTATTCGCTAATAATATATTAACCTAGAGCTTTAGGAGTAGAGGTACTATAAAAAGCTAGATATAATAAAGTAAAAAGAGACGTAGTTATTAATATAGTTTTTCACTAAATAGTTAGTAATATATTAGAATTTAGGTATAGTTAGTATAGAAAATAGTAAGGCTAAGGCTTATATACTATAATTCTAACTAGCCCCCTTTTTATATAGGGAGCTTATATCACGAATAGCGAATAGGCGAAGGTTAACACACTTTAATTACGCTATATTAAGTGGATTCTATATTAGAGAAGGAGAAAGTCTAACTATAGGCTAGCGTAGCCCTAGAAGGCTAAAGAGTTGCTTAGTAATCACATAACCTATAAGTTATATAACTCGTAAGTTATATAACCTGAAATTTAGGGAGGTCTAACTTAGTACTATAATATTACCCCCCCCTTTACTAGCGTTACTATCCGTAATAACTAATCTATTACTATACTAGTATTTCTCTAGTAGTATCCTCCCCGTCTATATTTATACTAGGGCGTTATTATTATCTATAGTAGCGGGGTCCTCGTCTTACGTAGTAGCTAAGAGCTAAGCTAAAAGGTATTTTAATAGTCCCGCTACTATTAGGTTAGTAGTATAGAAGTCCTATAGCGCTATAGGGGTATACTTAAAACTCTTAGCGTTATACTAAGTAGGATTATAGTTATAACCCTTCTAGTTAGCGCGATATTATAACTATCTTTAGTATAACTAGCTAGTAGTTATATATATAACCTCGTATTCTAGCCTATTATTAAACTTAATAGGGGGTAGTAGGGTTTTAAACTAGCTTAGAAGAGGATTACTAGTAGCCTTCTAGAGCTTACTTAAGTAAAATATAGGGTAGTAGTTATATTCTTTAAGTAGGTCTAGTATCTATATCCCCTTAGGCCCCGTAGCCTTAATTAGCTACGGGCTATCTTATAGTATTAATAACTTTAAAGAGTTTTCCTAGCGCTATCCCTCTATTAATATATAGACGGAGTTACTAATAGCTAAGTTATTAGGTTAGCAGTAGCGATTTATAGCGTAGGCGTAACGTTATTAGGCTATAGCTATATTCCCTTTTATAATATCCTAAACGCTATAGTGTTTTATACTAACTATTAGGCGTTACCCTAGTTAATTTTTTCCTTAGTTATTAAGAGCTTCTATATATATTAGTCCTAGTTAAAACTTATCTATAGTAAGTATCCTCGCTCGATTTTAAATAATATAAGCCCCGTGGTTTCATTTAGAAATACTACTTAAGCGAAGTCTATAGCGGGGAGTATTTCGCTCTAGTTATCCTAGAATTAGTTTATCTATAGGTATAAGCGTTAAGTTAGGTACTAGTTAAGAATTTCTATTTACCTATTAGTTTTAGTATAACCTACTATACTTAATTATATAGTTATACTATATATCTTATAGAGCTCGTTCTAGAAGTTAGAAGTAAACTAAGAACCCCTATTAGATATAATTATAATAGGGAAACCTATATACTAGAAGATATAAGTATAGTATAACTATATAAGGTCCCGTGCTATAACGGTCTTATAGTAGGGGAGGGAGACTATCTTCTTTAAGAGGTAGTATATTATAACGAATACGTTATTATACCTATAGCGGTTAGGTAGGTAGGATATAAAATCTATTATAATATACTCCTAAGGGTAGTCTAGTATTAGTAGGGGTTTTAACTCGCATAGAGGCTTATCTATCGGCTTCTATACTTAGTAGTAAGTATAGTAGTTATAAATATACTACTTAATATTAGTAGTTAGGCAGGGCTAGTAGTAGTATTCCTTTAGGAGTTTAATAGTCTTATTCTAACCTAGGTACGCTATAAGCTTCTAAATATAAGCTTTATAAATTAACCTCGTGCGCAGGTCTTCTTCCTCTAGTACTATAAGCTTCCTATCTATAGTTAGGAGCCCTTCTTATATTCTCTAGTATTCTTTTTTAATAGCTATAAGTACTTTTAGTAGCTAAAGTAATAGTATATTAGGTTTATAGTTTAACTAGAGGATATACTTAACTAGGAGGTAACTTTTTAACTTATCCTCTAGCTCTAAAGCGTTAATAGTTACTATAGGGCGACTTAAAGCGGATTTAAGTAGTTAGCGTAGTTTGCTTATTACCTCTAGGGATAGGTAGGTAGGTAGTAGTAATACTTAGGTATAATTAGACTTACGAATAGCTTATTATATTTAGAGGTCTTTATTCTTCTATAAGAGGGTATTAGCTAGTACGTTTTTATACCCCAGGTAGTACTAGATATAGAAGTTAAAACTAGCTAAGATATCTAACTAGCAGGCTTAGCGGATATTTAGGAGCTACTTAGTTATAAAGTAGAGTAGCGCTTAGTAGTTTATAATAACCTTAAAACGCTAGGTAGCTATAGAGAGTTTAGCTCTCTACTCCTCTAGCGCTAGAATAATTACTCTTATCTCGTAGTTATAGATAGGGTAGTTTATCTCTATTAGCAATATTACTTTTAAGAAATAGGCTATAGGGTGCTATAGGCTATTATTAGTTTATTATTAGAGGAGGGTAGTAGTATAAACTAAGTTAGAGGTATCTATCTTAACCTAGGTAGGTAGTTCGGGCTTCTAGTAGCATAGGATAGGGGCTAACGTTAGGGCCTCTTTTAGCGTTATAAATACTACTATATAGTTGCTATTAAAGTTAAATTAGGCGCCTTTAGCTATAAGTTTAGTAAGCAGCCTAGTAATTTTCCTATAATTCGTAACGAATTAGTAGTAGAAGTTATAGAACCCTAAGAAAGACTAAATACTACGTACTATAGTTAGTAGCTACTAGTCCCTTACTATAGAAACCTTCTCAGGGTTGGGATAAATCCCTTTATTTATAATAATAAACCTAAGGTAGCGTGTTATAGTTATACTAAATTCGCACTTCTTAATATTAGCCTAAAGCCCTGCTTAGCATAGCTAATTAAGGACCTTTCTAACGTGTTCTTTATGCTAGAGGGGGTCCTCTAAGTAAACTAGGATATTATTTATATACGCTATATAGAAGTCGTCTAGGTACTCTATAAGTATATTATTTATATACTATTAGTACGTCGCTAGGCTATTATAGAGCCTAAAGGGTAGAACCTTATACTTATAGGAGCTATAGTAGGTATAGAACGTTATTAAGTCCTCTAAGTCGGGGTAAATATAGATTTAGTAAAACGCCTAGCAGATATTAATCTTTATAAATAACCTAGCCTAGCTAATTTAACTTAGCGTTTTATTAATTAAGGGTAGTAGGTACTAGTTTTTCTTAGTAAATCCGTTTAGCTTTTAAAAGTTAATATAAAACCTTAAGCGTCTATTAGCTTTTTAAATAAATAGCATTAGGGATATAAATAAAGTATTACTTAGTATTATAAAGCCCTTTTTTAAGTTCTTAAGGAGATATTATTAAGTAGCCTCGAGTTCTAGTAAGGATTACTTATATAATAGGTAGAAGGTTAGCTATTCTTTTATACTAAGCTCTAGTTCGATCTAGTAGTTATAAGAGTAGTAAGGAGGTAAGGCGTTACTAGCTATCTTACTAAAGTAGTCCCTCTAGCTCTAGAGATAGGAGGGGAGTCTCTCCTTAACTAGTTATTAATTCTTAGCTTTATTAACCTCTAGTAAGCTAATACCTCTTTCTTCTTCCTCTTACTTATCTATAATTATTAGATTAAGCTTATATAGCGATATAGAACCTAATTTAATATTAGTACGTCTTAGGTTCCTCTTAAACCCTATAGTACTAATAAGCGCTATATTAAGATTTCTCCTTACTTACTAGGCCTCGAGG
Source organism: Colletotrichum ledebouriae (assembly GCA_036785755.1). Lineage (NCBI taxonomy): Eukaryota > Fungi > Ascomycota > Sordariomycetes > Glomerellales > Glomerellaceae > Colletotrichum > Colletotrichum ledebouriae. Next base: position 14,765 of record JAVHLU010000486.1, on the reverse strand, counting down.
GTAAGGGGTTTAGGCTTTTAATACTATATAAGCTAGGCCTAACTTATAGTTAACGCTCCCTTTAACGCCGTGTTTATTTTTTATAAGTTATTATTATATCCTAAGTCCCTAGGCGCGCTACTTTATTATAGAATTTTTATAGGGGCCTTTATCTTACTTACTATAGCTTTCTAGGTATTATATAGCTATTCCTTAGCTTTAAACGCAGCTTAGTAGCATTTAGCGTTAAGTTAATACTCTATATTAATTTTAGTAGGTTAGAGGAGGTCCTTAGTATCTTATATAATTATTCAGGGGAGGTCCTAGGCTATCGGGGTATTACTTAGCTAGTATAAGCACTAATAGCATACGTCTATACTAATATTATAGTAATTAAACTATAAGTAGCTAAGGATAAGGTCGTGTCTCCTGGTATTAAGTTAGAGTAGGGGTATTCGTATTAATTCTTAGTAGTCTACTTATATATAGGTTATCTATACCTTAGTTATAGTATCTAATAGCTCTCTATTAAAACTAGTAGCTAGAATAGGGTACTATAGCTTATTATATTTAGTATAGTAAAAATCCCTTAATAAGGGGGTTATATAAGTATTTATAAAAGCGTAGCTATTTACTCTAGTATTAAGAAGGGCCTTAAGGTAAATACTATATCTATTATAAACTAGGACTAACTCTTTCTCTAGCAGCTTATTACTAACTAGTTATTATAAGTTAATAGATACTATTACTAATCGCTAATCTCTTTAGGTCTCCCCTAGTAGGGAGTCTATTTTTACTAGGGGCTTTAGCTTTCTACTAGCTCTAGGTTACTACTAGTAGCTTTAGTAGGCTTAGTAATACTTATAGTAGCTCTAGCCCTCTTATAGGGGTAATCCCGCGAGGTATAGCTAGTATTACTATAGATAGAGTAGGCGCCCTAGTCGCGGAGCTTCTTATATAAAGCCTTAGAGATATAGCCTTAGTTAGTATAGGCTTAAGTATAAGGGTTCTCTCTACTAGAAGGTTTAGCGCAGGCTACTAGGGCAGGGCCTCGTATAGTAGTTTAGTTAGCTAAATAGGTATTAGGAGGCGCTATAATATAGGCTATAGTATAGACCTAGGTAGTATAGTCCTAGAAATTAAGGGCGCTATTTATATAATAAATAGAGTACTAATTCTAGAGGGAGGTAGGTAACTTCTTATAGAACTTCTAGTATTACTAAGATTCTAGGAGCTTAGCTTTATAGGTAAGTTTAATAAAAGTTACTTACTTAACCTAAATATCTTTAAATAAGATAGTAAGGGTATTAAGATTAGTCTAGGCCTCGTTATACTAAACTAGGTTTATAAAGATACCTTTTAGTTCTTTAATAAGCTATTCTACTATAGTAATTTAAGGGGGGTTACTTAAGAGGAGAGGGGATAGAACGTTATAAGTAGTTCCTCTAAGGCGTAAGAGTATATACTTAAAGTATTAGGATTTATTATAATACTCCTTATTATTAAGGTATATCTTAATATAAAAAAGCTAGGTATTAAACTTCGGGTGCTTAGGATTAATACCCTTAGTACTTATAAAGATAAGGACTTTAGGTATCTTAGTAGGGCGGGTATTACTATAGCTAGTAGTTAATATAGGTAAGCTAGAGCGGATTTAACTCTTAAGGTATATTATTTAGTTAAGGATCGCCTAAAGCGTAGCGCTATAGTTACTAGAGGGAGGGCTTATAAGGGGGGGTATAGTAGTTATATTATATCTAAAACGCTAAAGCAGGGCTTCGTTAGTATCCCTTGCCTTATTACGCTCCTCTATAATAGTAGTAGTATTATATTAGGCCTAATTATACTCCTCTTAGTAACGCTTAAGCGTAGCGGATTACTTAGTATTATTAATAGCGGTATAGATATCCTCTAAGCGCTCTTAGAGCTCTTGATTTTTATATTCTAGGCGTAGAGCTATATTATATAGCATACGAAGGTTATTACTAATAGTAGTATATTTAGTATATAAGGCTTAAGACTTAGTACCTTAAGTAGCCCTTTTTATAAGCTAGTCTTAAATCTAAGTAAGGGTTAAATTAGGGTTATTCTAAAATAGCTATATTATATTATTAAGGGTAAGGGTAATCTTCTAGCCCTTACCTAGGTAATTATAGTTAATAACGAGGAGGTTAGGGAACTTCTATAGCTTAGTAATAGCGCTCTAGGCTAAGCTCTTATATCCCTCTATATTAAGGTTTATAAATAGGCCTTTAATAGGCTATTTATATATAGGTTTATTTAAGTTAAAAACCTTTAGGTCCTCGCGCAGGGGAGTATTATAATTAGGTAGTATAGTATAGCAGTATTAAAGGGTTTTAATATAAGGCTCTAGGAGCCTTTTAGTATTAAGTATAAGCGTAGTCGTAGCTTTATAACTACGGCTAGCTAGTTATAACTTATTTAGTATATTAATAATAAAGTAGAGGGGGGGTATTAATTAATTTTAAGTTAGTTAGTCGGTATAGATTAGTTAGCTTAGCGCTTAGTTAGGTGCTATACTTATATTAGTTAATTAATAGGGTTAGGGTAGTAGTAAGTTAAGATATTATACTTCTATCTCTAGAGAATAGATGGATAAACATAGAATAGTATTATAAATAGCAAATAGGCGAAGGTTAATATACTTTAATTACGCTATATTAAGTAGATTCTATATTAAAGAAGGAGAAAGTCTAACTATAGGCTAGTGTAGCCTCGGAAGGCTAAAGAGTTACTTAGTAATTATATAACCCGCAAGTCACGTGACTTATAAGTTATATAACCTGAAATTCAGGGAGGTCTAACTTAGCGCTATAACACTTAAATATTAGAAAGTTAAAATATAGAAACTAAGGGATATAGCTATAGAAGTAGAATACTTATAGGAGATATATTACTAATAGGGTAGTAAGACCTTATAGAGTGAAAGTAGGAAGCGATATATAGGTAAAGAGTATATACTAAGAGTCTACCTTATAGCGAGAGCGAGCTAAAAGGGGGGCTAATAGGGCTCTAGCTATAAGACTACGCAAGGTTCCTAGAGCCTAATACCTTACTAACTAGTTAGTAGTGTATTATAGAGATTTAATAGGAGCTAGCCCTATATTTAGCCCTAATATATAACCTGCGATATCTAACCCCTTAGTATACTTTAGCTATAAGAAAAAAGGGTATAAGAGGGTAGACTACTTAGATAAATAATAAAGTATAAATAAAATACTAGTAAGATACTAAGTATTTATTAAAAAAGCGAGGGTTAATATAATCTAATCTATAAGGGAGGTTAAGGAACTTAACCTATTAGAAAACGAGTAAGCTAGGGGATTATACTAATAACCCCTGCGCTTATATTAAAACTAGATACCTTCTTAAGGGGAAATATTATAAAAGGATAGGTAATAATTCTCTAGAATATTATTAAATAAGAAGTAGTAATAGATATAGATTCCTATTCCTAACTTAATATTATTAGTAATTAACTAGTAAAGTCCCTATAACTATAACCTATAGTAGCGTGCACCCCTATAGTAGAAGGGTTTAATAGGTCCCCTATAATAAGCTAGAATATATACTAGTTAACCTTCTTCTTTATTAACTTAAGGGGGTAACTAAGGAAGATATAATAACTTTTCGCTAAGGCTCCCTACCCTAAAGGAGCAGGAGACCTCCTCTTATTATAATACTCTATAGGAAAAGAGGGTATTATAATTAATACCTAGATAAATACCTAGGGATATAAGTACCTTAGTATTACTAAGCTATTAATATTTATATAAGAGGTTATTAAGAATAGCTAGAGAGCTTATATTATATATATATTGAGAATATTACCCCCTATAAGCTACTAATAGAGGCCTTAAGCGAGGAAGACGCTTTAGAGGGTAAAGTAGAATTACTACTAGAGCTACTTAGTAAATAAGTAATATATAATAAGTAGTTAGTAAAGGAATACCTAGCCTTAGAGGGTATAGAATATACTATTAACTTAATTAAAAGGAAGAAACCTCTATATAAGCCTATTTACCTACTAAATAAATACTAGCTAGAAGAGCTCTACTAATATATTACTAATAACTAAGTAATAGAGCGGATTTAACTTTTAATAAGTAAAGTAGACGCCCCTATTCTCTTTATACCTAAGAAGGATAGATCCTTATACTTTTATATAGATTATTAAGGCTTTAATAAGGTAATACTAAAGAACTATTATCTACTCCCCCTTATTAGTAAGCTATTAGATAGGCTTTAGGGAGTAAAATAGATCTTAAAAATTAACCTTTAAGATATATACTACTATATCTATATTAAGCTAGAAGATTACTAGAAAATAGCTTTTAGAACTTATTATAAGCACTTTAAATATACTATTATATTATTTAGACTTATAACCGCCCTAGTAATATTCTAGGTATATATTTACTAAGCGCTTACTAAGCTACTAGATACCTATTATATTACTTATATAAATAATATTATAATTTACTCTAAGATAAGAGAGTAGTATATAAAGGACCTTTATAAATTGCTCTATAGGCTTCGCTAGTAGGCGCTATATATTAAGCTTAGTAAGTATAGGTTCTACTAATAATAAGTAGAGTTCCTAGGGTATATTATTATACCTAAAGGTATATTAATAAATTAAACCCGCGTCTAAGCTATTATTAAATAGAAGCTACCTAAGATATATAAAGAGATCTAAGTCTTCCTAGAATTCTATAATTTCTATTATACGTTTATTATAGGCTATTTAGGTATTATAGCCCCTATAATATCCCTATTAAAAAGTAGCGAGAATAGTAAGAAGGGAAGCGAATTTTACTAGCTAGAAGAGGCCTAATAGGCTTTTAAATAGCTTTAAGCTACTTTTTACTTAGTAACTATTCTCTAATATTAGGACCTAACCTATAAAATAAGGGTTAAAATAAATACTTCTATAAAAGCTATATCTAGTATCCTATTATAATATATTAATAGCTAGTAGTAACTAGTTACTTATTATTTATAAAAGCTTAGTAATACTAAGTAGTATTAGAGAGTAAGCTAATAGGAGCTTCTTGCTATAATTAAAAGCTTAAATTACTAGGCTTATTATTTTTAAGGTATATTAAAGAAGTTTATAATCCTAATAGATTACTAAGCGCTGAAGGGAGTTATTAGCATATTAGCATAGGACCTTTAGGGAAGGCCTCTTAGATAGGTATATAAACTCTTAGCATTTAACTTTAACCTAGAGCATAGGCTAGGGGTTATAAACCTAGTTAATAGGCTATTTAGAAGGCTAGACTATATAGAGGGGGAGGTAAAATATAATAATATACTCCTAACCCTAGCGAGGAAGTTAGAGTTTATTAGTAACCTATTAGTAGACCTCTAGATATATATTATTACTTTATAAGGTAATATAGAGACCTTAAAAGTATTTATTAATATTATAAGGGCTAGTATAAAACGACGCCCCTTCTAGATAGATAGCTCTAGGGGTAGAGACGCCTTAGTCTCTAGTTATTATAGCGCTCTATAGTATACTAATATTATTATAACTATAATAGCTATAATAACTTAATACTAAAGAGTAAGGGAAGATATAGAGAACGCTTAGCGAGAGGTTATTAACCTAGAGGACTCGCTCGGAGCTAGGGTTATTATAATATAGTAGTATATCTTATACTAAGTTATAAGGGAGCTTATAATAAGTAAAATAATATATAGTTAGTAACCCTCTAAAGTAATAGAAAGTCTTATCTATAGACTATAAGCTAATAACTTATATTACTAGACCTAATTAGAGAGGGTATATAAACTAGCTAGCGATTATAGGGGCTACTAAAATAAAAGCTATAGAACCTTATTCTATAAGGGAAGGTTAGAGATACTATAGGAGAGGTCCTTAAGACTTAAAATCCTTTACTAATACTATATTAACTATAGGGCGGGTTATATAGAGGTAAATAAGACTACTAAGTTAATATCGAGGAAGTTCTATTAGCTAAACTTAGCTATAGATATATATAATTATATTACAGGGTGCTATATATACCAAGGGATCCGCGTTCTAAGGCATAAGCCCTATAGAAAGTTATACCTACTACCCCTACTAGCGCACCCGTTTTAAGAAATTAGCATAGGCTTTATTACTAGACTACTACTAAGCTATTAGTATAAAAGCGGGGAGTATAACGCAGTTCTTATTATTATATACTAGATAACTAAGTTTATTATATTTATCCTAATAATAAAGCAGCTAATAGCTACTAAGTTAGCGCAGATTATTTATAAATAGGTTAAGTACTATTTTAATACCCTAGAGGGTATTATTAGTAACTAAGATAAGCTCCTTACTAGCTAATTTTAGGAGGAATTTATAAGAGAGAGGGCTATTAAGCGCTACCTCTCTATTATATATTACCCCTAGACTAATAGATAGTCCAAAAGGATATACTAGATATTAGAAAAGTACCTATAAGTATATACTAGTAACTCGCTATAAGGATAGGCTATCTAGTTACCCGAGGCTAAGTTTATATATAATAATAGTTACTATAGTACTACTAGCTACTTACTAATAGAGGCCTTATATAGCTACTACCTATATTATATAGAATATAGAACCCCTATAAATAGGGTTATAGTATAGGGTATAAGGGAGCGAATTAAATATATTTTAAGTCTTTATAAGAGGGCCTAGGAATAGTAGTAGAAAGCTATTAAGATATAAGCTAAGTATTATAATACGAGTTATAAGGAATAGGCCTATTATTAGGGATAAGTTATTAGGCTATTAATAAAGAACTTCTAGTTTAAGAATAAAAACCTAATACCTAGGTTTATATAAGTAGCTATTATAGAACTAGTTAGCATATAAGTATATAGAGTTTATTTACTATTATAATACTAAAGGATATAGAATATATTCTTAGTTACCTTATTAGAGCTATAGGATAATTACTAAGTAAGTAATAAGAGCTCGCCTATATACCTAGAGCTTAAAGATAAGCTAGAGGAATAGGAGGTAGAAGAGATCGTCGCGTAGCAAGGCGTTAGTAATAATATATATTACTTAGTTAAATAAGTAGGATAGACTATAGAATATAATATATAGGAGCCTATAGAGAACTTAGTAAATATATAAGAGGCTATTTATAAGTTTAATAAATAATAGAAGAGGGCTTATAAGAAGTAGAACGACTAGTTACTAAAATTACTATAATAGGTTAGTAATTATAAACCACGAGACTATAAAATAGAACTTAAATTAGAAGTAAGATATTAATTAAATTAAGTAGTAAATTATTACTAATATTGTAGTAAAAAGGGGTATTATCCTATAAAAGGGGAAAAGAGCTAACTATCTAATTAGGTATTAATTTCTTAGGATAGCTATAAGGGCGACTACTATAACTACTATAACTACGAGTAGCACTACTATAACTACTATAGTAACTAGTTACTAAACTAGTACTATTAGTATCCCTACTATCGCTACCTATAAGCTAACTACTAGCTAACTCGCTACTAGTACTACTACCTAACTCGCTACTAGAACTATTACTATTAGAGATAGTAATAATAACCTTAGCTCTCTTAGTCTTCTTCGCTAACTCTTTACTACTACTTTAGCTATACTTAGTAGGGGTATAGAGGTAGGAGGCGCGGGAGATAGGGCGAGTACTAGTAATAATAATAAAGTAAGAGGGGATATTATTAGTAGTATATTTAGCGAGATTTTCTTAAAGCTCCTCGTAAAACCTAGGGAAAAAGGTAATATTATACTTATAAGTATATATAAAAACTAGCTTTATTAAAGGGTTATTAAGTAGGTAGTTAATCTTATTATAGAAGTAGTTAATAGGATTATTATTATAAATATATAGTAGCTAGGTAGTATTTAAGCGCTAAAGAATATTAATATTATTATAAAAGGTACTAACTTAAAACCTAGTAGTTAGTAGGATATAATTAGCAAGGGAATAGTAAGTAATAGCTTATATAAACTAGGATATTAAGCGCGAGGTACTTATAGAGTAAAGCGAGCTCCTAGAGCTAAAGCTACTCTATATTATAGCTACTACTACTACTAGTAGGATTGTAGATAAGCTTATTAATATGCTTCTATACTATTAAATAATCGCTAAGTATAGCTAGAATATAATAATAATAAAGAGGGGTTAGGATACTATTACGCTACTAGATCTAGATCTAGTAGAGTATATTCTAAGTTATCTAGGCTATACTCTAAAGCTCCTAAGGGACCTATAAAAGTTAATATATAGTAACCCGTTAGTAAATAAGTAGAGACTTATAGTAGTATATTTCTTCTTATTAAAGTTATAATAGACGTACTTTAATATATTAAGTTCGGAATTACGCTGCAGCCCCTTTGTAAAAAGACTATAACAAATTCACCTAGTTTGCAAGTATAATTCGGGAAATACTATATAGGTATTTTAACCTATACCCTCTATTAGTTAAGGAAAATAATATAGGAATCCTATATATTCCTACTACTTATAAGCAAACCCTCTAAATATTACTATATAAAGTTAGACGCGCGCTATACTAGGGCTAATTATATTAGAGATAAACGGGCTACTAAGGCTCTTATAGCCTAGAAGCGCCCTTGCTAAACCTTCTAGTAAGGTGCTATAAAAGCTACTATATAAGATAACTCCTTAACTTAAAAGGTTAACCTTCTAGTAAGGTATTAAAAGTACTATAAATACTACTATATAAGAGGTAACTCCTTAACTAAAGAGGTCTTTCCTAAGAGGTTCTTATAGCTAGAAGTATAAGAAGCTCTGCTACTATAAGTAGGGCCTTATACCTCTCCCTCTTCCTTATCCTTATCTATAAAGTCCTAGGTATACCTATATCCTATAGTAAATCCTTAACTATATTAGTACTAGACCTTATATATAAATACGCTAAGCCTGAGCGAGGCACGCCCTTTAGTATAAATAACGCAGAAGGGGTTACTAGAGAGTTTAGCCTTAATATAATTAATAAAACCCGCTCCTTTATTACCTACTCCGCTATATATAGAGAGCGTATTATCAGCATAGCCCTTAAGAGGGCTATACTTCTATATGTATTTACTATATATATTATAAAGGTAGATAATATCCTAATATATTTTATAAAGATAGCTAAGGTAAGGATAGCTACTATTAGTATTACTAGTAAGATCGCTAGAAAGAATCTTAGGATTATAGATATATTTTATAAGAACTATACCTATATATATAATATAAGATATTATAAAGAGCTATTAGTAAAAAGCTAGAAAGGGAGATAAGCGAGATTAAAAGGGAAAAAAAGAAAAGGGAGAAAACTTAATAATTATAATAAAGGCTTATAAAATAAGCGCTAAAATAGGAGAGGTAGCTAGATTAAAAAAGATTATAATAAGGAGAAATTCTAACTAAGTTAGAAACCTTAAAAAGAAGACGCCCTTTTATATTTTAAGTTACTAAGTAATAAGGCTAAATAATTACTAATTATATACTACTAAATAGTTATATAACTATTAGTAACTAATTAAAAAATAATAGTAATAATTAAAATTTAAAAATACCTATAACGCGCTAGGAAAATAAAAATATATTATTTGCTATAACTACCTAGATTTAGCGTAGAGGGAGAGTATAAATAATATAATAAAGGTATAGAGACGCTACCCTATAGTTAGTAATAATATCTATAACGACGTGGAGCTATATTATCCTACTAGTATGCCTTAGGGACTAAGGCTTTAGAGGGGGGGGTAATTATAAGGAATAATAGCTCCTAACAATACACAGCCTTCGGTCACGTGATCTTGCCGACTACCTTTCCTAACCACAGCCGCACTTATATATGCCTCACTAGATAGCCTCACGATCTTCAACTTTATATTAATAATAACGTGGTTTTTAATTATTTAAACTACGAAACTATTAACTTTTCCTCTCGCGCACTACCCACGCTGCTAATACCGCCTCTATTACTACTTTATCCGCTAGCTATGCCGTTATTAGCAACGCTCTCTCTATATTAAAGTAGTTAGCATAAGCTATACTTACTAATATTTAAGCCCTAAGGGGCCTAGGCTGCCTCTACCTTAATAGTATAGAGGACCTGCTTAAAGAAGGGCTACTCTATAGGGTATATAATAACCTACCTAGCTTTTACTACTAAGTCTACTTACTTAGCTATAATATAATAGCGAGTATCCCCTCTAGGGGTATTAATAAGAGCCCTCTTAAGGGCTATACTAATAATACGCTCTCTATATATAATAGAGTAGTTAAAAAAGGAGCGGGTTTTATTAATCGTATTAATACTAAACTCTCTAGCGAGCTCTTATGCGTTATTAGCGTTAAAAGGTATACCTCGCGCGGGCTTAGCGTTTTTATATATAGGGTCTAGTGCTAATATAATTAAGGATTTATTATAGGTTAGATAAGGAAGAGGGAGAGGTATAAGGCCCTGCTCGCAGAGCTTCTTATGCTTCTAGCTATAAGAACCTCTTAGGAAAGACCTCTTTAGTTAAGGAGTTACCTCTTATATAGTAGCGTTCGTAGTACCTTTAGCACCTTGCTAGAAGGTCGACCTTTTAGGTTAAGAAGTTATCTTATATAATAGCTTTTACCTTACTAGAAGGTTTAGCGAGGGCGTTACTACGAGAGCCTTAGTAGCCTATTTAGCTCCGATATAATTAGCCCCAGTATAGCGCGCGTCTAACTCTATATAAGGGTTTGCTTGCGAGTAGTAGGAACGTATAGGGTTCCTATATTATTTTCCTTAACTAGTAGAGGGTATAGGTTAAAATACCTATATAGTATTTCCTAAATTATACCTGCGAACTAGGTGAATTTGTTATAGTCTTTTTGCAAAGGGGCTGCGGCGTAATTCCGAGCTTAATAAGGAATAATAGTAGGTATAGAGTATAGAGCTACGCTATTAGTAAAACGTTAGAAAATTAGTAATAAATATATATACCCTTAAGAAAACTCTATAAGCTAGAGACTTAGAAGGTTAAGTAATAGTTTAATATAACTACGCATACCTACGTTTTAGCATTCTAGCCCTTCCTAGTTTAGGCCTATAGCTATACTCTTATAATTATTATATAGTAATAGAGTAGCAAGCTTAGAAGTAGCTAGAACTATAAGAGATATAAGCTAAGCGCGCTAAAGAGTTACTTAACTCCTATAATAAAGTTATAAGTTTATTTAATTCTTATTAGTACCTTCCTAGTACTTAGCTAGTTAATATTCCTAACTTAAAGTAGAATTATAAGGCTTTAGCTACCCTATTTATTATAAGGGGAGATAATAATAATAATAATAATACTAAGGGTACTAGCGCTTAATAGATTTAAAATTTCTAGGAGCGCCCCTCGTAAGCTACTAATAACCTCTAAGTAATAGTTAGTTACTTTTAAGTATTTTTCTAGTCTCTTTTTACCTTATTAGGGGCTTTTAAGCTAGTAAATTAAGATACCTAGCTAGTATACCCTATTTCTACCTTATTAGTAGTCCCCTATCAAGTTACTTATTAAGTTTTATAGGGATTATAATATTTTTACTTATAATTTAGCTTTATAGTTATTTTATAAATCTATAGATATATTACGCTATAGCTCCTATAAACTATCCAGTTTACTATAGCTTTTCTATTTAATAAGGTACTAATAGTTATATCTAGGGCCCCTATAGGTAGTAATATAGTCTACTATATAGATAGTATTATTATTATTAATTAGGATATCTCGTAGTAGAATAGCTAAGCTAAAGAAGGGTTCTAATTATATAGGTATAAATATATTATAGATTTAGTATTTTTTGATTAACCTATAGCTTATATACTTATCCCCTATTAATTACTTATTAGATCCTTAATAGGCCTAGGTATTTATTAGAAAGTTTATGAGAGGGCTACTTCTATCCTATATTTCTTATTAAAAGTAATATTAGATCTCCTATAGTAAAAATAATAAAGGTCCTCCTCTAATTATAGAACTTATTATATATTCTATTATACTTCTAACGTAAGTTAGTAATAGCTAACCTCTAAGTAAGTAAGCTATAAACTCTCTTATATACTACTAGAACTAAAACCTTTAACTAAGGTTTAATATTATTAGGTTTATAAGGGGAAGGTTTTATTACTAGCTTAGCGGGTAATATCTTAGTAGCTTTATAATAGGAGTTATTATAAATAAATTAGGCTAGCTTAAGCTATATTACCTAGTTATCCTAGTTAATATTATAAAAATTCCTTAAAAGGTATTTAATACTCTAGTTCTAGCGTTCTATTTAGCTATTAGTTTAGAGATAAAAAGTAGTACTAATCTTCTTCTTAATAACTAGTAGGTAGTATACTTTAGACTAGAAGTTACTAGTAAATAGCGATCCCTAATTAGATATAATAGCTTTTAAGAGCTTAAATATAAGGAAGATATATTTAGTTAATAGTATAGCTAGCCTATTAGTAATAAATAACTCCCTAGTAGGGATATATAGGGAGTATTTTATAAAATAGTTAATAATAATAAGAATATTATTATATAGCTTATTTCTTATTATAAGAGATAGTAGTAGTTTTATAATAAAGTTAATTAATATCTATTAGAAGGGCTAGGTAAGTATTAGTAGGGGTATAGGTTTACTATATAAAAAGTAGTATCTTAGGTTTATATATTAGTATATTATATATATCTTAATATAATCCTTTATATTACTCTTTTATATATTCTAGAAGAACGATTTTCTAATCCTCTTTAATATCTTAGTAACCCCTTAGTAACCTCTAGATAGCTTATTATAAAAAGCCCTAGGGACTTTATTTTAAAGTAAGTAGTTATTAGGGATATATAAGCCCTCCTAGTATCTTAGGGTAATAATATTATCTAATAACTACTTTATACCTTATTATTCCTACTCCTTATTAATATAAAAGGGGTCCTTTTATTAAGCCTCCTTAACCTATTCCTAGAGCGAGGGTATAAGTTATTCTAGCGAGGTATTTAATAATTAGGTACTTTATTACTACTTAGTACCTAGCCTCTAGATAGTAGTCTTATTAAAACGTTATAAGAAGTCTTATAAGAGCGAGTTTCTAACTTTATTAATTTCTATATCCTCTAAGGTATAGTTAAGCCTTTATAATAAGCTATTAGCTAAGTTATAATAACCTAGCTAGTATTTAATCTTTAAGTTAAATATTAATAGATCTTATAATAGCTAAGCCTAGTAGCTACTAAGTATCTTTTTATTAGTAAAATACTAGTAATCTAAGTAGTTAGTAATAAATCGGATATAATACTAGGAGTAAAGCAAGTAATACTACTACCTTATTACTACCTCCCTAATAGCTAGTAGCTCTGCCTCTGGTATATTATATTATAATTATATACCCTTAAGCTTCTAAGATATAAATACTACTAGTCTCTATATATCCCCCTCTAACTAGCTTAGTATTACCCTTATTATAAAGTCTAATATATTAGTTTTAACTTAAAATAGAAGTATAGGATTAAAATAGCGTAATATAGGTATTTTAATAAATAAATAATAAAGCTAATAGAAAGTAACTAATACCTCCCTAGTTATTACTAGCTATCCCTTAGCTATATTAATAAGTTAATTAGTAAATAGGTTATAAATCTTAGAGTAATTCTTAATAAATCTCTTATAGAACCCTATAAATACTAGAAATTACTTAATCTCTTATATTATAATAAGTACTAGCTACCTAGCTATTACTTAGACTCTCTTATATTCTATAGTAACTCTATTTACTAAGATTATAAACCTAAGGGGTTTAATCTCCTCTTTATGAAGTTTATACTTATTAGGGTTCGTATAGAGGCTATTAGCTTCTAACTAGGTAATTACTTATCTTATAGCCTCTATATAGGAGTCTAATTTATTAGTTAAAATTAAGATATTATCTAAATATATAATATAAATCACGTTAACTAGGCTTATAAGTAACCTATTAATAAATATCTAGAAGGTAGTAGGATAGGATAAGATAGACTTAGCTATATAACTTTTAGAAAACTCCCTTAGCGTATAGACCCGTTATAAGAAGACTATAGAGTAGAGCGTAGAGGAGAGGAGCGTAGCGGATTTTAGTATTAGATATATATTATTATAATTAGTACCTTAATAATCCTATACCTCGTTTTTTAGTATTTTCTTAGTAAATCCGCGCCTAATTTAGATAATCTCTTTTAATTAGATCTATAAATTATTCTATATATGTTTTAAGCCTACTTTTAATATTCTTATCTATTTATAGGTAGAGCTATATTATTTATTATCTTTCTAGTTCCTATTAGTTCTAGCCCTTTCTAATAGTACCTAGAGGTAGATTCTTTTGCTCTTTTTAATAGCCTTTATAGGCTTCTTAAAGAGTTAGGTGCTTTCGCTATATCTATATATCCCTGCTATTAATATATATATATATATAATTAATCTACTTTGAATATAATAATAACTTAAGAAATTTATAAGTAATAAATAATAACGATATAAATAATACTAAAAACGTAGTTTAAAGAGAGGAAGATATTTATAGACCTACCTTAGTTCTAAGGGAAAGGTAATAGCTATACTTTTTTATAGAATTAAAGTAGGAATAATATAGACCCTAAAATCCTCCCTTTCTCTTTTTTTATATACTATTAGTAGGTTCTAGCGAGTATATCCCTTTCCTTACCCCCTTATATATTATCTAAACTACTATTATTTAACTAGTAAGTTATAGTAGATATAGCT
>JAVHLU010000485.1:0-57497 GCA_036785755.1 Colletotrichum ledebouriae | reverse complement strand
TAAGGAGTTATCTTATATAGTAGCTTTTATAGTACCTTTAGTACCTTGCTCGAAGGTCGACCTTTTAGGTTAAGGAGTTATCTTATATAGTAGCTTTTCTAGGCTATAAGAGCCTTAGTAGCCCGTTTAGCTCTAATATAATTAGCCCCGGTATAGCGCGCGTCTAACTCTATATAGTAATATTCAGAGGGTTTACTTGCGAGTAGTAGGAACGTATAGGGTTCCTATATTATTTTTCTTAACTAGTAGAGGGTATAGGTTAAAATACCTATAGTATTTCCCGAATTATACCTGCGAACTAGGTGAATTTGTTATAGTCTTTTTGTAAAGGGGCTGCGGCGTAATTCCGAGCTCAATAGGTAAAGGTATTATAATCCCGATATAATTTAATAGATAACTTAATAGGTAACTAGTAGTTAGGTAGAAATAGGGCACGCTAGCTAGGTATCTTAATTTACTAGCTTAAAAGCCCCTAATAAAGTAAAAAGAGATTAGAAAAATACCCTAAAGTAACTATATACTACCTAGAGGTTATTAGTAGCTTACTAGGAGCGCTCCTAAAAATTCTATATCTATTAGGCGTTAGTACCCTCCTTACTAAGACTAGTTATATCCCCCTTAATATTATTATCTCTTAAATAAGTAAATAGGGTAATAAATAGAGTATTTAAAACCTTATAATACTACTCTAAGTTAGAAATACTAACTAGAGGAGTACTAGTAAGGTATTAGTAGAGATTAGGTTAACTTACTACTTTATTATAAGCCTTATTTACTTCCTTAGTATACTTAGCTTATATATCCTATACCTCTAGCTACTTACTAGCTAGCTACTCTATCTCTAGGTAGTAGTAGTAGATCTCCTTATACTACTTATATAGTAACTTAGTTTACTTCTTAGCCTCCCTAGCGATATATTACTAGTACTTAGCTATATCCTCTAAGTAACTACCTAGTAATTCTCTATCTCTATAGAGATCTTAGCTTCCTTAGCCTTATACCTCTTAGGTATTATAATAGCCTCGTTCTTCTTAATTTAGAGAGCCTTTATAACTATAAGCTAGGTAGCGAGGATCTCCTCCTAAAGATAATTAAATACTAATAAGTAAGGTAATAAGGAGGTACTAGGGACCTACCTTATTCTTAGTATACTACGCCTAAAGGTTAGGCATAGAACTAGTTTTATTTATTAGGTATTTAATCTTATTAGTAGCGCCTAGTATATAATAAGTAGCTTATAGTAAGTTAATATATAAGGAACGGGAAATACTAAATATAACTTATAGTAATATAAGCCTTATTATTACCTATCTTAGTATAATACTAATATTTAGTAGAGATATCTAAGGAATAAATAGATTAGTAATAAATTTAAAACTTAAACTAGCAAAATACTAGATAAATACTAGATAAGTAATAAATAAGAACTAGGAGCTTACTAGTACTCTTAAAATAGAGAATTAAGCTTATAAAGAGCTTAATATTAGAGAGATCCTCCTTAGGGGGCTCTTACTTCGCTATAGCTAGGAGGTACTAGTAGCAGGGGCACCCCCGGAGCATATCTATAGCAGGGAGGGGAGCTTTGCTAATAGTATTAGCAGCGTTAGTAGTATTAGTAGCGGAGGACGATATAATAATAAATTCGCTATATAATAATTGAGATAAAGTTATTAGTAGGGGAGTAGGAGGCTAATAGTAAGTTATTAGTAGTGGTAGTAGTATTATAAATCTAAAGAAGTAAGAAGGGGAGATTTTAATAGGGTGAAATTTCGAGCTATATTTATATATTTTAACTTAATACTAAAACCGGCGTTTTATATATATAGCTAAAAGAGGAAAATCTCTAGAGTATTATATTATTTAACTTTACTATATATAGAGAGGTACTAGGTAGCTACTAGATAATACCTAGTAGCCCCCTATATTATAATAAAGGCCTTCTTTATCCCTAGAGGGAGAATACCCTTATTAGACCTATAAAGGGGCTAAAAATATAATAATAAGCGGAAAATATAATACTTTAGAGGGTAAATTTAAAGTAATAAAAACGAGCCTAAATAATAATATATTTAGTATAAACCTATGAAGGAAGGAGTAACCCTCATAAGGGGGCTTAGCTATAACTATTTAGATACCTACTAGGTAGTCCTAGACCTATTAGATAAAGCTGTAAGAGTAGTTAGAGTAGGGGGATTAGCCCTATTACTAGCTTATTACTCCTCTAAGCTATAAAGTCCCTTAATACCTAGGTATAAGAGCTATAAGAGTAGCTATAGTAGAGGATAAGTACCCTACTATTAGTTAACTATTTCTCTAAGCTACTTAGCTATCTAAGGAAGAGTTATATAGCTAGAATAAGGGATATTAAATTCTAGACCTATAGAAACTAAAAGTTATAAGGTCTTATAGGGAGGTACTAGGTACCCTCTAGGTAGCTATTAAGTAAACTAGTCTAAGGGTAGACTAGTTTAGAGGAGGGGGATTATATCCCAAGCTAGGATAATATTATAGGGGAAAGGGCTTAGCAGGCTAAGTAGGGAAGTCTATAGGAGTTAGGAGATATAGGGAGGTATTAGGTAACTACTAGATAAGCCCTCTAAGCCCTTACTTAGTTAACTAGAGGGCTAGAGAAGAATATTTAGCTTTAGCTACCCCTAACTATACTAACTCTATTACTCTGCACCGCACTAGTTTATAATATCTAAGTATTATAGTTTATAAGGCTATTTTCTAATTATATAATCTTATACTTCTAGTATACCTAAATATAGCCTACTAGAAAGATAGCTTTAAATAAAATTCGCAGCGCTTAGTAGCGCCAGAGCGATAATTTATATTATCTATTTCTATTTATATCTTTTAAAGGGTAGTTATACCTTTCCTTATACCCCCTTATACTTATAAGCACGCTCTATAAAGCTATAAAGAATACTTTTAGTAGGGTCTCTAGAGGGGTTTATATATATAGGAGTATTATTTATTTCTAATATAGTAGAAGTAGGCTAGGCTACTAGGCTCTAAAGTAGTATTAATTTAATTATATTTATATTCTTTAGTACTATAGCTCCTAAGTCTTCTATATACTCGTTAGCATAGTTATTATACTTAACTACCTTATCTATTTCCTTATTAGTATCTTATAGAGTAGCGTATATATAGCTCTTACTAATTAGCTGGTTTACTCGCTCCTATATTATGATAAGATCTATATACTAGAACATCTTAATAAGCCCCTTTAAGTTATTATTAAAAAACCTCTTTTATTTAATATTCTATTATGTATAGTAAATACTTCTATATATAGCTAGTTCTATATATAAAACGAGTTACTAGATATATAGCCTACTAAAAAGCTAATAAACGCGCGTAATACACGCCTTTTATAGTAGTATTACTTAAGTTAGGCCTCCTTTATTATAGTAAAGGCCTTATAGCTATAGGTATATGGATATAAGAGGTCAGGGCGTATATAATTAGGAGACTTATATACCTAAAAGTACTTATAAAATAGCTTATAAGGCGTTTACTAGCTCCTTGCTACCATAGGTATATAGTTATATAAGTAAGTAGACGACTTTATTATCTTAGGCTATAGTATATCTAGTGGGCTTCGCTCCTATTACTATAGCCCTCGTATATTCCTTAATAATAGTACTAATTTATTCTACTCTACTATTTTATACTTAAGTATTAATAGCTAAGGGCTTAAGGTAGATATCTCGGGCCTTAATAGTAGTAATGATATATAAATACTTTATTAGCTCGAGGTCTATTTTAATTACCATTATATACGCTCTATACTATATTAAGAGTATTATTAGATAGTCCTTAATCATTATAAGGAGTTTATCTATCCCTTGCTATACTAAGTAGAAGTCTTAGGTATATATTATTAGTTAATCTATTATAAGGAGCGCTAAGTAATACCCTTTATAGCTTTTATTATAGTTATAGAAGTCTAGGGCAATATATTTAACTAACTCTACGCGTTTAATACATTCGTATAGCGCTTAGCGTACTTAATACTTATACTATAGGTATCGTAATTAATTATTATAATAGGCTTACCCCCTTAGATGAGGTTGATTTTTCTCGCGCTTTTTAAGAGATATTAAATAGCGTCTAGGCCTAGGTATCTAAGGCGCTAGTACTAAATTGTAATACTACTATAAATAGGTTATTACTTCGTTACTATATTATATATATATATATAGCGCTTCATTTGCATATGCGGGGTCTAGTGCCGACATGGTTAAGGGATAAGGATGAGGAAGAGGGAGAGGCATAAGGCCCTGCTCATAGTAGAGCTTCTTATGCTTCTAGCTATGAGAACCTCTTAGGAAAGACCTCTTTAGTTAAGGAGTTACCTCTTATATAGTAGCGTTTACCTTACTAGAAGGTCGACCTTTTGGGTTAAGGAGTTATCTTATATAGTGGCTTTCGCAGTACCTTACTAGAAGGTTTAGTAATAGTATTTCTAGGCCACGAGAGCCTAAGTAGCCTGTTTAGCTCTGATATAATTAGCCCTAGTGCGGCGCGCGTCCGACATTATATAAGGGTTTACTTATAAGTAGTAGGAACGTATAGGGTTCCTATATTATTTTCCTTAACTAGTAGAGGGCATAGGTTAAAATACCTATATAGTATTTCCCGAATTATACCTGCGAACTAGGTGAATTTATTATAGTCTTTTTGCAAAGGGGCTGCAGCGTAATTCCGAACTCAATATATAGCGCTTAGCTAGTAGTTGCTAGATACTCGCAAAGAATATAATATCTACCTCGCCCCTTTTATTATATAATAAGGAGCCCGCTAGGGTCTCCCTACTGAGTTCGGAATTACGCCGCAGCCCCTTCGTAAAAAGACTATAACATATTTACCTAGTTTATAAGTATAATTCGGGAAATACTATATAGGTATTTAAACTTATACCTTCTACTAGTTAAGGAAAATAAGATAGGAACCCTATACGTTCCTACTACTTATAAGCAAACCCTCTAAATATTATAAAGTTAGACGCGCGCTATACTAGGGCTAATTATACTAGAGCCGAACGGGCTACTAAGGCTCTCGTGGCCTAGAAACGCCCTCGCTAAACCTTCTAGCAAGGTGAAAGCCACTATACGAGATAACTCCTTAACCCAAGGGTCTCCCTATATTTAAGAACCTACTATAAATACTACTCCTCTAGTATATAGAGGTATATATAATCTAACCTTTATAAATAGTTATTTTATAAGCTTGTATCCTACAAGATATTATATTAAGATAGCTTCCTGAGTAATATAAGCTTACTTATAAACCTATAGTATAGCGCTATATTATATAATTATAAGCGCGTTATGTTTTTACTTTATCCTTCTACCTTACTATTAACTATACTATACCCCTTAATAAGAACCTAGTATACTCCTACTTATAGGAAGCTACTATAAGTAGCTCTTATAGGCATAGTAAACTACGTAGTATTATTAAAAACGTATATTATCGCTCTAGAGTCTATGATTATAGAGTTATAGAGTTAGCAGATATTTAGTTATATATAAAATACTAACTTTAGGGCCCCCCTATAGTAGCTATATAGTTATTTCTTATTTATATATACTTTATTACTTAGTTTAAGCTTATAAATATAGTTTTTGAGCTTGGAATTACGCCGCAGCCCCTTTATAAAAAGACTATATTAAATTCACCTAGTTTATAAGCATAATTCGGGAAACACTATATAGGTATTTTAACCTATACCCTCTACTAGTTAAGGAAAATAATATAGGGACCCTATGCGTTCCTACTACCTATAAGTAAACCCTCTAAATATTACTATATAAAGTTAGATACGCGCTATACTAGGGCTATTTATATCAGAGCCGAACGGGCTACTAAGGCTCTCGTAGTAACGCCCTTGCTAAACCTTCTAGTAAGGTGCTATAAAAGCTACTATAAAAGATAACTCCTTAACCTAAAAGGTCGACCTTCTAGTAAGGTACTAAAGGTACTATAAAAGCTACTAAATAAGATAACTCCTTAATCTAAAAGGTTAACCTTCTAGTAAGGTAAATACTATTATATAAGAGGTAACTCCTTAACTAAAGAGGTCTTTCCTAAGTAGTTCTTATAGCTAGAAGCATAAGAAGCTCTACTACTACGATTAGAGCCTTATACCTCTCCCTCTTCCTTATCCTTATCCCTATAACCTATAATAAATCCTTAACTATATTAGTACTAGACCCTATATATAAATACACTAAGCCTACGCGAGGCACGCCCTTTAGTTAAATAATATAGAGGGGGTTACTAGAGAGTTTAGCCTTAATATAATTAATAAAACCTACTCCTTTATTAACTACTCCGCTATATATAGAGAGTATATTATTTTTATAGCCCTTAAGAGGGCTTACCTTAATACCCTATAGGGGGACTTTATAAGGTATAATAGTATTAGAGCTAAGTAAGTAAACTTAGTAGTAGAAGTTTAGCAGGTTATTATATACTCTATAGAGTAGCCCTTCTTTAAGCAGGTCCTCTATATTTCTAAGTTAGAGGTAGCCTAAGTAGCCTAGGCCTATGAGGGCTTGAACGTTAGTAAGTATAGCTTGCGCTAACTGCTTTGATATAGAGAGAGCGTTGCTAACGACGGCATAGCTACTAGCGGACGAAGCGGTAATAGACAGCGCGGGTAGTGCGCGAGAGGAAAAGTCGATAGTTTCATAGTATATCTATACTTATATAATTAAAAACCACGTTATTATCGATATGAAGTTTAAGATCGTGAGGCTATAGGCACGTATAAGTGCAGCTATGGTTAGGAAAGGTGGTCGGCAAGATCACGTAACCGAAGGCTATATATTATTAGGAGGCGCGGAGTTGGAAGGTCTATTGCACTTAAGCAGGTAAAATCACGATGCAGTGGCTAGAGGCCTACAAATATAGTTTATAAGGTCCTTATTATTATTGATATACCCTTCTATTAGGTAGTAGAGGGACTTACTTCTCTAAAAGCACTCTAGGTATAAGTTTTTAAATTGAATCTAGTACTTAGGTAATAACTAGTAGCTATAATAAGCTGAATAGAGTCCTTTTTTATTTACTATTTATATAGTTATAAGCGCCCTTTTATAGCACTTAGGTATAGATATTATACTTTATCCTCCTCCTTATAACTAGTATATAATAAGCCTATATTTCTTAAGTGCTTCTAAATTATCCTCTAAAGTTATATTCTCATTAACTCCTAGTATAATAAGGCTAAATACTCCCTAGCCTATTTTAGTATATAGGTTAGCTATCTTAAATATATTAAGAGTAACTTAGGCGTTATTTAATATATCTCCTATTACTAGGGAGGTAGTATTTATCTATAACTATATAGTTACTCAATATATATAAACCTATATATCTAAACTACTATTGCTAAGTATTATAATAAAGTCTATAAACTACTAGTTAGGCTCTTTTACTTATAAATAGCTACTAGCTTATGCTTTAGTAATAGCCTTTTCCTACTTTATAAGCTATTCCGCTATATCGCGGTTTATAAGTAGCCTTTTTATAATAAGAGGTCTAGGACTATAGTATAACTACTCCTAACTATAGCTTTATACCAGCCTCTGGCCACTGCATAGTGATTTTACCTGCTCAAGTGCAACAGACCTTCTAACTCCGCGCCTCCTGACAATACACAGCCCGTTCGGCTCCGATGTAATCGGCCCCGGTGTGGCGCGCGTCCGACTCTATGCGGTGATGTTTAGAGGGTTTACTTGCGAGTAGTAGGAACGTATAGGGTTCCTATATTATTTTCCTTAACTAGTAGAGGGTATAGGTTAAAATACCTATATAGTATTTCCCGAATTATACCTGCGAACTAGGTGAATTTGTTGTAGTCTTTTTGCGAAGGGGCTGCGGCGTAATTCCGAGCTCAATAGCTTTATACTTATAGGTATTAATACTAACGCTCTTATAGAGTATATATACCTAGGAGTTAATATCCTTACTTATAGTATAATATAGGTATAGGAGTTCTAAGTAAATATTATTATAAATCTAGTCTTAAAGTATATTTTATTACTTTTTATATAGTTTATAGTATTTATCTCCATATATATAATCTACTTAGTAAGCTTAGTATAGCTCATAATTTACTCTTAATAACCTTATAATTTTATTAGTATAAGTAGTAGTTATATTATTACTTAGTAATATAATGGCTATATCATTCCCTACGCCCCCATAAGGTAATTAGAGATATCTAGAATAATTAACTCTATAACCTCACCTCTAAAGCAGCTTTAGAGCGTACTATTTATATTCTAAATAGTAATATATACGTTAGTACTATCCTATAGCTTAAGGCTCAATACCTTTATATATAAGAGGTCGACCTAGAGGATCTATTTACTATATCTATATAGCTAAGTAGTATTTATTATAGTTATTACCTTGTAATTAGGGGTTTTTAGAGTAGTATGCGTAGTAATATAGTATATATTAGACTATTAATTATTAAATTAGGTGTCATTATATATATATTAGTAATACTATTATATATATATTCCTTTTATATATATCGCTTATTTAGGCGTATCCTAGCCCCTTTTCTAGCGTATACCCTAGTTGCTTCAGGCCTATGCGGAGCCAGGCGAGCGTTGCTCCGAACTTCGCAGCGCACATTTGTTAAATTGACCCCCTGGGCGCGCGCGGTAGAGCATAATATGTGCGCAAAAGCAGCGCGAAATCCAGCCCAAATTAGGTAATATCTACTTTAGCTAGTTTTAAGTAGAAATTCCGCCCGGATCTATATATAGAGATTGAAGGATAGTTATATATTAATTCTGAGTTACTTTTATACTCTATATTATATAATTTAATAATTAATACTCTGATTTCTTTATATTATACTAATTAAAGCTATTTAAGAAAATCTATAGTATTAAATTTACCTATATATTATTAATATATAAACCTATAGTAAGCCTACTTTTAATAATACCTCTAGAGCCTCTAGCTTCTTATTAGGACTCTATAGACTAGGTAATTAGCCCCTCTAATAGGACTAAACCTAGTATAAGCTTAGGTTAATAGAGCTATAGGAGTATATTAACCTAGATAATACTAAGAAGGAGGACCTTAAGGCTATCCTAAAGACCCCTCTAATAAAGCTAAAGTTCTAAGACTACTTTTAAAAGGCTAGCTTCCTAGTCATAAATACCTACTCTAATAAATTAGATATATTATTAACTCCTATGTAAATAATTACTTAGTAGGACTTAGAATAAGTCTCTCCTACTAAGTCTAAGCGAGCTAGATTATATAATAATGTAATAAAGCAAGACTAGTATATAAATATTATATATATAATAATAAATAAGGAAGAGTTAAAAGAGATTAAGGAACTATATAAGATAGTAACCTAGTTTAAGGACTATATTTAAGAGATAGTCTATCTTAAGTATTAGTAAACCTATTTTATTTTAGAGAACTTAATTACTAAGGGTATTATCTAGTTAAGAGTAAGGGTAGGGATTAATAAGATCTATTAGCTTGAGGCTGCTAGAGAGGTATATATTAAAGTCTTTTAAATTCCCTATATAGGGAAGATTATAATATAAAAAGTAACCTTTAAATACATTATAAAGTATAAGGTACCTATATTAAAGCTAAGAGCTATTAAAGGATTAGAGGGTAGTAATAAGTTAGAATAATCTAATACCTTTATCTATGCTACGTATTAAATACCCCTTATATTATAAGTAATAATATATAAGTTAACTCATAGGAAGGATACTAATAATAGAACTTTAAAGTTATCTAATCTTATTAAGGGTATATAATGAGAGATCTCTTATATAGTTAATTTAATAGGCTCTAAGTTATATATTATAAGAGGAGGGGTATTTTAGGCTAATTATAACTAATATCCCAGCCTCTGGCCACTGCATAGTGATTTTACCTACTTAAGTGCAATAGACCTTCTAACTCCGCGCTACTTAATAATATATAGCCTTCGGTTATATAATCCTCTCCTAACTATAGCCGCACTTATATATGCCTATAGCCTCACGATCTTGAACTATATATTAATAATAACGTAGTTTTTAATTGTTTAAAAGACTATAAAACTATTAACCTTTCCTCTCGCATACTACTTATACTACTAATACTACCTCTATTATTACTTCGTCCGCTATTTGTTACTATCTTTACTGGACTATTATTAGTAACGCTCTCTCTATTCAGCGTAAGCTATACTTACTAATATGCCCCTAAGGGGCCTGGGCTACATTTGCGTTAATAGTGCTAAGGACTTGCTTAAAGAAGGGCTACTCTATAAGGTATATAACGACCTACCTAGCTTCTACTACTAAGTCTACTTACTTAGCTATAATATTATAATAAGTATCCCCTCTAGGGGTATTAATAAGAGCCCTCTTAAGGGCTATATTAATAATTTACTCTCTATATATAGTAGAGTAATTAAAGAAGGAGTAGGTTTTATTAATTATATTAATATTAAACTCTCTAGTAAGCTCTTATATATTATTAGTATTAAAGGGTATACCTAGCGCAGGCTTAGCGTTTTTATATGCGGGGTCTAGTGCTAATATAGTTAAGATATAATAGGATTTATCGTAGGTTAGATAAGCATAAGGAAGAGGGAGAGGTATAAGGCCCTGCTTATAGCAGCAGAGCTTCTTATACTTCTAGCTATAAGAACGTCTTAGGAAAGATCTCTTTAGTTAAGAAGCTATCTTATATAATAGCTTTTATAATACCTTACTAGAAGGTTAACCTTTTAGGTTAAGGAGTTATCTTATTTAGTAGCTTTTATAGCACCTTGCTAGAAGGTTAACTTTTTAGGTTGAGGAGTTATCTTTTATAGTAGCTTTTGTAGTACCTTGCTAGAAGGTCGACCTTTTGGGTTAACGAGTTATCTCATATAGTAGCTTTTACCTTACTAGAAGGTTTAGTAAGGGCGTTTCTAGGCTATAAGTGCCTTAATAGCCTATTTAGCTCGAATATAATTAGCCCTAGTGTAGCGCGCATCCGACTTTATAATCTTTAGAGGGTTTACTTATAAGTAGTAGGAATATATAGGGTTCTTATATTAATTTCCTTTACTAATAGAGAGTATAAATTAAAGTATTTATATAGTATTTCCTAAGCTATGCCTGCGAACTAGGTGAATTTATCATAGTCTTCTTGCGAAGGGTCTATAGCGTAATTCCGAACTTGATAGCTAATATTCCTATTTATATAATAAAACCCCCTCAATAGTAAAGCGACTTAAGAAGGAAATAGATTAATACAGAGTCTAATAAGTAGAAGAAGGGAACTAGTAAGTATAAAGCGTGCTCTATATCCTATTACGTATTATTAAAGTGCTAGTATATCTTGATGAATAAGGCGCTAGACTATTAGACCTTAAATCAGGCTATTACTAGGATAGCTAAGGAGTAATATAAAGGTAAATTAATAGATAAGATTAACTATTTAAGGATCTCTATAAATAATTAATAAGTCGTAATAAGGTACTAAAGAAGGATTAGACCTAAGGGAGTAGTTTTTTTAATAGCCTATAACTATAAGCTATTTAAATTAGTATTACTAGATTTGGAATTAATAGTTTATATTTTAAATAACCTCACTTAGTTTAACACCCTCTATAGTATTTATAATCCTCGCGGGATCTAAGCTAATACTTATTAAGGGATATAGATCTATAGTTATAAACGTAGTTAGACTAGGAGGGTATTAATCCCCCCTCTACCTTGATAACGCTATATATTATAGTATAATAGTATGTAATCTCGTGTCCCATAAACGCTTAAAGAAGAAGGGGTTATACCAGGATAATAGACTAGATTACTAATACCTCTAATAATATGATAAGTCCCATATAGCAAAGGTCTTAGATATCGATAACTAATATATCCTCGAGTATATACTAAAGAAGACCTAAGTAGCGTTTTATAATAATATTATACTAACTCCTCTATAATATAATATATATACTATATCAATAAGAAGGAAGCCTTAAAAAGGGAGCTATAGCGAGTAGTACTTACGACTTAGCCACGCTAGAGAAGCTATTGTATACTAATTGGAAGTAGTAATATATAGAGCGAGGGTAAAGGGCGGGATACTTATTATAATAACGGATTATAATACTTATAAGCTAGGAAGCACAATACGCTAAGTCTATTAAATACTAAGAGAGGGTATTACTATATCAACGCTAGGGAGATAAATAGCCCTAGATTTCTACTTATTTAAATAAGGGTATAGAGGATTTATAACCCTATTACTATTTATAAATAGACTATTAGGTTATACCTAGGATTACTACCTCGAGGATTAATTAGCAAGAACCTTAATAAGGGTATTTACTTAGTTTATTAGTTCTCTTAAGAGGGAACTTAGCGTAATAATTAAGGCGTTTAAGTATAATAAAAAGATCCTAAAATACCTAGAAGTTAAGGAGCTTATTTAGATATATAGTGTCTGAATTAAGCTATTAGCGCTAAATACCTAGGCTTAAAATAGTAAAGGAGAGATATTTATTATAATTATAAAGGCAAAGGCTAGATATCTTTATATAGTATTAAAACTACTACTATGTTTATAGCTAGAAACCTAAATAATAGTAATATATATTTATAATTATACTCTATTATAGTTAAGGGGCTAGAAAATGCTATATAAGCTCCTATATAGACCTATAAAGAGTAATTCAGCTATACTATATATCTCCTACCTTTACTAATGTAGCTATACAGTTTTTATAATAACTAGTTAAGCCTAGCTATATAAAAACCGACTCTAGCGCTTTAAGCTAAGGGCTTAGATTAGATACCTTATAAGCTATACCTCCTCTAACTCATATTAAATATAATACCTAGCTAAGCGAGAAGTTATTACTATATAAGACGTTTTATATAACAAAACCTAAAAGTTTATAACTTATAAGAAATAAACTAGGAGCATGTTAGGGATTCCTCTAATAATATTATTGAATCAATAAAGCTTTAATAGGCGCTTCGCCTAGATAATACTAAGGATAAGAAAGAGGCTAAATAGTTATTATTAACTAAATAAATAGAAATAGATAAGGTTAATATACCTATTAAACCCTAGCTAAGTTAAGAGAAGTTTAAATACTTCTAAGCTAGGTTCTAGCTTATTACTCTACTCTAGTCTCCTCTCTTATTATTCTTCCTAGTAATTGAGGAACTTAAGGTAAAGAGGTATAGGGCTAGTAATATTATTAAATCTAAGAAGTTTAGAATAACCTTAAGGACCTCTTATAAGATAGTATAAAGCTAAGTAAAGCTCTAGCTGAGATAAAGCGAAATAAAATTTAGTAATCAAATAAACTCTATACCTACTTATAGTCTAGCTAACCTAGTATTAGCGAGGAGTATAGCTAGGTATTGAGCTATAAAGCCGGGGGCCCCCTACTTAGTCTAATAATAATAAATAATTCCGCTATAAATAGGTTAAAGAGGTTTCTATTGGGAACCTACTAAAGGGATTTATTATTACTACCCTCGTCTTATACTTAATTAGCTCGTTACTTACTAAGGGATAAGTTTAGAGAAGCTAAAATATTATATCTAAATAGCTATAAGTAGTTTAAATTATAAATTAAGGTACTTAGTATAATAGTATCAGGGTATAAAGTCCTTAGCTATTACTAGGTATATACTTATAAACTAGATCAGTATAGAAGGTTAGTTAAAGTTGAAGCAAGACTTATTATGAGAGGAGATTAATAGCCCTATAATTTAAGAGATATATACGCCATAAGCCTAGTAGGGATATCCTTTAGGACCCTAATTATAGTTATAAATCAGTTTAATATAAACCTCTTATAGTACGACGTAGTTAAGGCCTTTATACATACTAATCTTAATAAGGAAGTTTGTATAGAGATAGCGCCTAGGTGTTCTAGGAACAGCTATGGTCTAAACCTACTTAAGGCTTTCTATAGACTTTGCTAATTACTACTATTATAGTAATAATACCTAGAAATAGGTCTTATAGTATATTGGTTTAAGTAAGTAGCTAGTAAAAACTACTATTAGTATAATAGTAAGATCCTGTTCTTTTTCTATATTAATAACTACGTATTTAGGCCTCTGGCCACTGCATAGTGATTTTACCTGCTTAAGTGCAATAGACCTTCTAACTCCGCGCCTCCTAATAATATATAGCCTTCGGTCACATAATCGTAACTCTCCTAACTATAGCTATACTTATATATACCTATAGCCTTACGATCTTTAACTTTATATTAATAATAACGTGATTTTTAATTATTTAAACTATAAAACTATTAACTTTTCCTCTCGCGCACTACCTACGCTGCTAATACTACCTCTATTACTACTTTGTCCGCTAGTAGCTATGCTATCGTTAGTAACGCTCTCTCTATATCAAAGCAGTTAGTATAAGCTATACTTATTAATATTCGCCTAGGCTACCTAGGCTACCTCTACCTTAGTAATATAGAGGACCTGCTTAAAGAAGGGCTACTCTATAAGGTATATAATAACCTACTAAACTTCTACTATTAAGTTTACTTACTTAGCTCTAATATTATTATACCTTATAGAGTCCCCTATAGGGGTATTAAAATAAGCCCTCTTAAGAGCTATACTAATAATACGCTCTCTATATATAGCGGAGTAGTTAATAAAGGAGCGGGTTTTATTAATTATATCGAGGCTAAACTCTCTAGTAGTCCCCTTTATATTATTTATACTAAAGGGAATACCTCGCTTAGGCTTAGTATATTTATATATAGGGTCTAGTACTAATATAGTTAAGGGATAAGGATAAGGATAAGGGAGAGGTATAAGGCCCTGCTCGTAATAGCAAAGCTTCTTATACTTCTAGCTATAAGAACCTCTTAGGAAAGACCTCTCTAGTTAAGAAATTACCTCTTATATAGTAGTATTCGTAGCACTTTTAATACCTTGCTAGAAGGTCGACCTTTTAGGTTAAGGAGTTATCTTATATAATAGCTTTCGCAGCACCTTACTAGAAGGTTTAGCGAGGGCGTTTCTAGGCTATAAGAGCCTTAGTAGCCCGTTTAGCTCTAATATAATTAGCCCTAGTGCGGCGCGTATCTAACTTTATATAAGGGTTTACTTATAAGTAGTAGGAATATATAAAGGTCTTATATTACTTTCCTTAACTAGTAGAAGGTATAGGTTAAAATACCTATATAGTATATCCTACATTATGCTTATAAACTAGGTGAATTTGTTATAGTCTTTTTGCACAGGGGCTGCGGCGTAATTCCGAACTTAATAACTACGTATTTATTTATCCTTTATCTAAGGAGTTAAGGGCTAGAGTGCTAACCTATAAACTTTAATTATAATACTACCTCGAGGGAAGTAAGAATATTTAGTAGTTTCTAGGGATTAAAGTTATATAGGACTAACCTAACTATGAGCTATAGCTATTATAAGGGATTAATAGAAAGCCTCGAAGTAGTGTTAGATATAAGTTTTGCTAATACTACCCTAGATAGAAAAAGCTTATAGTTATTTACTATAAAGCTATTTAGAGGAATAATCTTATAGAGGGTAAATAAGTAGGGTATAGTTATAATATTAATAATAGAGGTAGAGCTTGTAGTCATCTTAAAAGTAATAAAAGAGGGACTATTTATAAGCTAGCTAATTATAGCCCTATAAGGCTCTCTCTTAAATAATAAACCTCCTATATTTATAGATATAACTATTAATAACCTACTAAAGGTTATAATTTAGTATAATAACCTATAGACTATAGGCCTTATTATAAAGGAGATAGTTTAGCTATAAATAAGACTCCGCTATATCAATATCTATAACTACTAGCTATACTAAGAGGTTAATAAGGGATATATTAAGGTTATTTATACCTCTTTAGTAGAGCTAATAATAGATAGCCTTACTAAAGCCCTCTTATAATAGCCTTATAAGAGGTTTATTATATAATTAGGCCTTATTAATAAGTTATATCTAATTATAGTAACCTAGAAGATAGAGGAGCAGCGAGAGGCCACTACTAATAGTACTAAACCCGGAGTAGGGTAGATTTATTACCTATAGCTAAAGGGGCGCCTTATTTCTACTAAATACTACTATAACCTAGCTATTAACTATAAAAGGGACGATATCTAATACCTTAGAAGCCTCTCCTCTCTAGTAATTTAATTCTCTTAAGATCTCCCTTATTACTATAAGGCCTTAGGCAAAGAAGCCTATAATATAAGGGTATAGGGAATAAAGAGGAGGGTAGGTATTACCTTAAGCTACTTAACTACTACTTAAATAATCTTATAATGCTATAAGGATAATAATAGAGGATAATAGCAAAGGGATAATCCCTAGGATATTATAAATACCCTTAGCTTCGCCCTTATAGGCATTAATAACTAAGCTAACCTCCTAGATACCTTACTAACTAATAAACTTAAAAATAAAAAGAAAGTACTATAAGGGATTATTATAGGTAATACTAGACGCTTATATATATAAGTATATAAGAGCGTTTAAGATAATTAAACGAATTATTAGATAACCTTAAATATACTAGATTTAAGCGACTTAGTATTAATGAGTAAAATTAGCTAGTTATATTATATTATATTAAAACTAAAGGGGCATATTAAATTAACCCCCTAGGTACATATAATAGAGTATAATATACGCGCAAAAGTAGCGCGAAATCGAGCCTAAATTAGGTAATATCTACTTTAGCTAGTTTTAAGTAGAAATTCCGCCCGGATCTATATATAGAGATTTAAGGATAGTTATATATCAATTTTAAGTCACTTTTGCACCCTATACCATATAATTTGATAATATTCTAGACCCTCTAATCTAACACCTCGAACACTCTATTGTCAGGGTAGGCACTTACATTTGAGGGCGCATAATATTAGCTTTAGAGCGGAATAAAGGACGAAGACCCGCTAGTACTAAGCACGAACGCTTAGATAACAACCCTAGACTATTCGGCCGGCCCTAAGCTATCCAGCCGGCCCTGCCGATATATTAGCTTAGATAGGATTGTCCAACTTTTAGATTTTTATATCTTTCTCTGTTTTTAGGTACCTCTTGCCTGAAATAGACCGGCGGAAAGTATAAAAAATGGAGGCTGCTCTTAGGATATAACCCACAGGACCTTATCAAAAGGATTTACCCTGGCCAGCTTTGTTTCAAGTTTACACCAAGTACTTAAGTTAGACTAAGTGAAAAGTCTAAGAACTTTAACCGTAGCTATCTCTACTATCTTTATCCTAGCTAGGTAAAGCGTATCGACCTCTGTAAGCGAGTTCTTCAAGCCCTCTAGGATAGACTAGATCTCTAACTTCGTAGACCCTGAGATAATGCTCTGCGATTTCACCCCAGAGTCCTCTTTTAACCTCTTACGATAGCTCCTAAGGATATGAATGCACACGCGGATATTATCGTGAAGTGTATCCATCACCTTGGATCCGGGCGCATGGCCTGCGAACACGAGGGAGGGGCATATATTACATCTAGTACTTACGCACGCGAGAGGCCACGGTGCCCCTCTTGGCTCTAGTATGCCCATACTACTCTCGTTGCACTTAGGGTGGTGATTGCCGCCTCTCAGCACGAACACCCTCTAAAACACATCCTTAATATTCATGCTAAAGCTAATAGCCTGCCTGAAGGGCCTGATAATCCCCCTAGCGAACGTTTTAGCGCTTACGACGCCCTAACCTGCCTAAACTTCGAACTAGACATCTTTGCTTTCGCCGCGCTAAACCAGAACGCTCTCTCGACAGGTTCTTAATCATCCGACACGTAACCGGAATCAATACCGCTGCGTTCTGGGAAATAGTGGCACCGATTCGGGGTGTGCACAAAGAAACATTGGAACATTCTGGCGTGCGCATGTTGCGGGCGCCATGCTGAGGACCTTCGAGTCTTTAGCCTCACGTCTGGGCCGCGTCAGATTGAGGCACCTGCTGGAAGCTTGCCGGTCATATGTCGAACTATTGGTAGCATGTCCGACATCAATCTTATGCCAAGCAACGACCGGAACCCTCTTCTGTATCGAACCCATTTGTGTTAGTAAAATCGCGGACGAGTGCGGAAAGAGGTGGTAGGACAGGTTCTTGCAGGGGGCTTAGTGTCCAGTGTCCTTCTTTCCTTTTTCTTCTGGTGCCTTTTTTGCCACCCATGTTCAGCCACATAGGGGTAATTTCTTTCCTTTTCCAGCCTTTCTATTGCCTGTCGTGCTTCACATGGATATTTCCCAGCTTGGCATAGTCGTCTTTATCGGGCTTCCCGGGCAGGGATAAAAGGGCTTAGCCCGACTTGTGGTGTTTTCTTTGGTCTTTATCATTACCTCCATCTTACACTTGTTGTTCTTGGTTATTATGGTGTGCTGGACCGTGTGCCTGGGGCTCGGGATACTCTATATAAGCGCTAATTGCCCTTGAGCCGTGCCGAAGCAGTCCGAGAGAGCGATACGCATTTTCCACCTCTACGGTATCTATGTTCTTAGAGTACTTTATTCATCGGCAATTGATATAGCGTGTGGTCGGTAGCTAAAGAGGGCTTCCTACTACTATATGTCTAAGATCAAGCCTTGTGGCTCTCTTCGTGGCGGTGCAGGTCGAAAATTCATAACCTAAAAGTTTCGACTTACACTATATAAGCACGTCCATCGGATAAACCCTTGTGGTACAGGTCGAAAGTTTAGCACCTGAACGTTTCGACCTGTATTACATAAGTAAATGCGTTACCCGACCGTATTATGTTACTGGTCGTCGCCGCTAGGAAAACTATTAACAGTGCGGCAATTAAAGCCATTACTACTCGCTACCCCGACCGCTACATCTACCTCAACTAGACCATTTAGACTTAGAAAAGCAAACGTTAGAAAGGCATCCGCCTCAAGTACTTGGCTAGTATCGGGGGCCATGAGGCACACACCGACGTGACGATCCTAGCTATGCTTTTTCAGATAGCTCTACCTTATTGAGTTTCGCAGCAGCTCGGCCCGACCTGTTCCTACCGCAGCACTAGGTAACGCAAGCGCACGATTTCCTGCCTCGAAAACGGGTGTGCTCCTACTACCGAAGCTAGCAGGATAGCAGGTAGGATTCACCTTTAGGGGGTTGAGCATGTTGGTGTGTGATCTAGTAGTGCTATCGTCAGCAGCTACAGCAGCGAGCGCACGATTCTCTAAGCCTGAAGCGTGCGCTTACCACTAAATCCACCAAATATAACTAGTCAGGCGCTTACCTAGAACCGGCTAATTACCGAAGCATGCGACGCACTTAATTAGCCACGATGCACCGTCTGTTCATGGTTCTATTAGTCTCAGAGTTTGGCTGCCCATTGCATTTGCGAGACTTGCTGTGGCGCTCTTGTTCGCTGTAAATCACTATGCAGTGGCTAGAGGCCATAGGATATTATTATAATTCTAAAGGAATAACTAAAGAAGGGAATCCTTAAGTAAAGGTATATAGCTTATTATAATCTATTCTTCCTTATACATAAAAAAGATAGTAAGATAAGGCTTATTAACTTAGTAACTAAGATAAACGTAGTTATAATATAAGACGTAGTATTACCCCCTTTAGTAGATAATCTTTTAGAAAACTTTGCTATATATTAACTACTATTACTACTAGACTTCTTCTAAGGATATAACTAAGTCCCCTTAGACCCTATAAGTAGAGACTTAATAATATTTATATTAATTATTAGATTACTATAGATATATACGTTACCTTAAGGAGTAATAAACTTAGTTACTTATTCTATATAGGTTATAATTATAATCCTATATAGCCTTATCCCTAGCTACTATAAAGCCTTTCTTGGCCTCTAGCCACTACATAGTGATTTTAGCTGCTTAAGTGCAATAGACCTTCTAACTACGCGCCTCCTAATAATATATAGCCTTCGGTTATATAATCCTCTCCTAACTATAGCTATACTTATATATACCCTACTAGATAGCCTTACGATCTTTAACTTTATATTAATAATAACGTGGTTTTTAATTATTTAAACTATAAAACTATCGACTTTTCCTCTTACGCACTACCTGCGCTGCTAATACCGCCTCTATTACCGCTTCGTCCGCTAGAAGTTATTACTATCTTTATAGTCCTCTTATTTAATCGGGTTAGCTAATGCCTTCGCTATGCCGTTATTAGTAACGCTCTCTCTATTTAGCGCAAGCCGTACTTACTAACGTTCCCCTAATAGGCCTGGGCTGCCTTGGCTACCTCTACCTTAGTAATACGGAGGACCTGCTCGAAGAAGGGCTACTCTATAGGGTATATAATAACCTACAAAACTTCTACTACTAAGTTTACTTACTTAGCTCTAATACTATTATACCTTATAGAATCCCCTATAGGGGTATTAAAGTAAGCCTACTTAAGGGTTATACTAATAATACGCTCTCTATATATAGCAGAGTAGTTAATAAAGGAGCGGGTTTTATTAATTATATTAAGGCTAAATTCTCTAGCAATCCCCTTTATATTATTTATATTAAAAGGTATACCTTACTTAGGCTTAGTATATTTATATATAGGGTCTAGTACTAATATAGTTAAGGGATAAGGATAAGGATAAGGGAGAGGTATAAGGCCTTACTTATAGAGCTTCTTATACTTCTAGCTATAAGAACCTCTTAGGAAAGACCTCTCTAGTTCAGGAGTTACCTCTTATATAGTAGTATTTACCTTTAGTACCTTGCTAGAAGGTTGACCTTTTAGATTAAGTAGTTATTTTATATAGTAGCTTTTACCTTACTAGAAGGTTTAGCGAGGGCGTTTCTAGGCTACTAGAGCCTTAGTAGCCCGTTTAGCTCCGATATAATTAGCCCTAGTATAGCGCGTATCCGACTTTATATAGTAATATTTAGAGGGTTTGCTTATAAGTAGTAGGAATATATAGGGTTCTAAATTATTTTCTTTAACTAGTAGAGGGTATAGGTTAAAATACCTATATAGTATTTCCCGAATTATACTTGCGAACTAGGTGGATTTGTTATAGTCTTTTTGCGAAGGGGCTGCGGCGTAATTCCGAACTTAATAAAGCCTTTCTCAATAATATTACTATTAAAGAACTAACTTTATAATATAATAAAGAAGAGATTAAGTCTTATCTAAGGATTTATAGATTTATTTTAGAATATTTATAGAATATTAATAAGATCCTAGTTAATCTAGAGCTAGTAGAGTATATAATAATAGTAGTTAAGTTATAATAAGCCTAGGAAGTAGTGATAATTACTAGCTATACTTATAATACTAGTAGGTATTATCTAGAGGAAGTAAAGATAGTTAAGATTTATAAATAAGCTACTTATACTAGCTTAATAGAGTTAAGGGCTTTCCTTAGGATTATAATATTCTATAGATCCTAGGTAAAGGATTACTTTATTATTATAAAGCTACTTACTAACTTATTTAAGAAGGATACCTTATTTAGCTAGGAGGAGAAGTAGTAAATAGCTATAGATAT
This sequence comes from Colletotrichum ledebouriae, assembly GCA_036785755.1. Lineage (NCBI taxonomy): Eukaryota > Fungi > Ascomycota > Sordariomycetes > Glomerellales > Glomerellaceae > Colletotrichum > Colletotrichum ledebouriae. Next base: position 35,973 of record JAVHLU010000485.1, on the reverse strand, counting down.
TTTAAAGATAATACTTATAAGGGCCCTAATTCTTATTATTATAAACAATAGCTTTAGACAAGGAGATATCTACCTTATAGTTAATACTAGTAATATAGAATAGGGTAAAGTCCTAGGATGATTTATTAATAACTAGCGCGTAGTCTCTCGCTTTAAGAGTAGTATTTAATTAGAACTAGAGCTATTATATAACGCTAAGAAGAAGGAAGTATATAATATTCTAAAAGCTTTAAGGAGGGTACATAACTATTTATATAAATAATACTTTATCCTAGAGATAGATACTTAAATATAAGTTATATAACTTAATAGAGTAGCTATAGACCTCCTATAAGCCCTTATTATTCGCTAGATTATATAGATTTAAATATTTAACTTTGAAATATAATATATCTATAGTACTTAGAATATAGTAGTAGATAGCTTATTATAGAAAGTCCGGGGTCCCTCTAATACTATTAATAAGGATATAGAGGCGGAGATTAACTCCCAGATTAATTTATTGATCTTTTTTATAGATATAGAAGCTAGTTCTTTTTTTAATTAAGCTTAATACTATAGTAATAAGTAATATATAGAGGAGGTCTTAGTAGGGAATATAGAGGTTATTAGTAATATAATAAATATCTTAGGGCCTCTGGCCACTGCATAGTGATTTTACCTGCTCAAGTGCAATAGACCTTCTAACTCCGCGCCTCCTGATAATATATAGCCTTCGGTCACGTGATTATAACTTTCCTAACTATAGCCGCACTTATACGTACCCGTTATACTAGATAGCCTCACGATCTTTAACTTTATATCGATAATAACATAGTTTTTTATTATTTAAACTACGAAACTATCGACTTTTCCTCTCGCGCACTACCCGCGCTACTAATATTACCTCTATTACCGCTTCGTCCGCTAGCTATACTATTATTAGCAACGCTCTCTCTATATTAAAGCAGTTAGCGCAAGCTATACTTACCGACGTTCCCCTAATAGGCCTAGGCCGCCTAGGCTGCCTCTACCTTAGTAATATAGAGGACCTGCTCGAAGAAGGGCTACTCTATAGGGTGCGTAACGACCTACTAAACTTCTACTACTAAGTCCGCTTACTTAGCTATAATATAATAGCAAGTATCCCCTCTAGGGGTATTAATAAGAGCCCTCTTAAGGGCTATACTAACGATACGCTCTCTATATATAACGGAGTAGTTAAAGAAGGAGCAGGTTTTATTAATCGTATTAATACTAAACTCTCTAGCGAGCTCTCGCGCGTTATTAGTATTAAAGGGCGTGCCTCACGCGGGCTTAGCGTTTTTATATATAGGGTCTAGTATTAATATAGTTAAGGGATAAGGAAGAGGGAGAGGTATAAGGCCCTGCTTATAATAGCAGAGCTTCTTATGCTTCTAGCTATAAGAACCTCTTAGGAAAGACCTCTTTAGTTAAGGAGTCACCTCTCGTATAGTAGCATTCGTAGCACCTTACTAGAAGGTCGACCTTTTAGGTTAAGGAGTTATCTCGTATAGTAGCTTTCGCAGCACCTTTAGTACCTTGCTCGAAGGTCGACCTTTTAGGTTAAGGAGTTATCTTATATAGTAGCTTTTCTAGGCTACGAGAGCCTTAGTAGCCCGTTCGGCTCCGATATAATTAGCCCTGGTATAGCGCGCGTCCGACTCTATGCGGTAATATTTAGAGGGTTTGCTTGCGAGTAGTAGGAACATATAGGGTTCCTATATTATTTTCCTTAACTAGTAGAGGGTATAGGTTAAAATACTTATATAGTGTTTCCCAAATTATACCTGCGAACTAGGTGAATTTATTGTAGTCTTTTTGCAAAGGGGCTGCGGCGTAATTCCGAGCTTAATAAATATCTTAGATATACGTTTTAATAATTTATAGACCTATTTAATATATTTTTAATAAATCGCTTATTATTTAATAATATAGAGTCGCTCTCTAGCAATTTAATAAGTAAGGTACTATAACTTTAGAACTAGGGTATTAGAGTATTGAGGTCGGAATTACGCCGCAGCTCCTTCGCAAAAAGACTATACCAAATTCACCTAGTTCGCAGGCATAATTCGGGAAACACTATATAGGTATTTTAACCTATACCCTCTACTAGTTAAGGAAAACAATATAGGAACCCTATACGTTCCTACTACTCGTAAGCAAACCCTCTGAACATCACCTATAGTTCTAGTTAGACTCAGGTATGCTAAGAAATAACGATCTTACTGCATAGAGTCGGACGCGCGCGGCACTGGGGCTAATTATATCAGAGCCGAACGGGCTACTAACGCTCTTATAGCCTAGAAAAGCTACTATACGAGATAACTCCTTAACCTAAAAGGTCGACCTTCTAGCAAGGTGAACGCTACTATACGAGAGGTACTCCTTAACCAAAGAGGTCTTTCCCGGGTATTAGAGTATTATATTTAGAACTACCTGCTTTTAACTAGACTAATAAATTAAAAGCTAATATTATAATAGGTTACTAATAATCCTAGATAGAGGAAGAAGCTAATTATATAAGCTTATAAAAGAATAGTTATTAAGGTAAGTAAGCTATAGCTTGAAGACTATCTAATCGATATATTTAGGCTAGTATATATATAGAGGTTAGCAAATCCCTAAAAGGTTATTCTAATTACTAAAAGAGGAGAGCTTAATATATAGATAATATAAGGACTTATAGCTCCCTAAAGGGGCTACTCTTTATAAGGATCTTATTAGATATATAGAGAGTAGGTAAGTAGTACCTCCTTAAGGTAAGGGATCTACTAATAGGATAGCCTAAAGCTTACTAGCTTAAGAGAGTAACTTTAGCTAAGATTACTAAGTTTATTTAAGAAGAAATTATTTATTACTATAGATTATATAGCAAACTTATTATTAATAGAGGCCTAGAGAATAAGGATATTATTATTAGATTTATTAAGAAGTATAATATAAGGAGGAAAGTAATATCTATATATAACCTAAGGGCTAATAGAGTAGTTAAGACTAGTTAATAGCTAATTACTTATATATTATTAATATAGACCAGAGTAGAGAGCGATATTAACTCTTAACTATACCTTCCCGGTACCCTATTTATAAACTAATTAAGTATTTATACTTTAACTAGCTTTAGCCCTTTTTATCTTTTATATAGATTTAAACTTATTACTCTTATAGAAATCCTAATACTAACCTAGAGGGTTCTTAATTAGGATTTAGTAATAATAAAAGTAGAGAAGGTTTAAATATATCTATAAGGCTTCCTATAACTTAATAAGGATAGGAAATAAGCTAAAAAGATAATTAATAATTAATATAAGAAAACTATAGAATATTATAATAGTTAATATAAGAGGACTATAAGGAGGGAGAGATAAGAGGTAGGTAATTTAGTATTTATATTTAATATTAAGGGTTCTATTAAAAGATTAGGCTCGGAATTACGCCGCAGCCCCTTCGCAAAAAGACTATAACAAATTCACCTAGTTCGCAGGTATAATTCGGGAAATACTATATAGGTATTTTAACCTATACCCTCTACTAGTTAAGGAAAATAATATAGGAACCCTATACGTTCCTACTACTTATAAGTAAACCCTCTGAATATTATAAAGTTAGATATGCGCCGCACCGGGGCTAATTATATTAGAGCTAAACGGGCTATTAAGGCTCTTATAGTAACGCCCTTGCTAAACCTTCTAATAAGGTACTATAAAAGCTACTATATAAGATAACTCCTTAACCTAAAAGGTTAACCTTCTAGTAAGGTACTAAAGGTAAATACTACTATATAAGAGGTAACTCCTTAACTAGAGAGGTTTTTCCTAAGAGGTTCTTATAGCTAGAAGCATAAGAAGCTCTATTACTACGAGCAGGGCCTTATACCTCTCCCTTATCCTTATCCTAATCCCTTAACCTATAATAAATCCTTAACTATATTAGTACTAGACCCTATATATAAATACGCTAAGCCTAAGCAAGGCACGCCCTTTAGTATAAATAATATAAAGGGGATCGCTAGAGAGTTTAGCTTTAATATAATTAATAAAACCCGCTCCTTTATTAACTACTCTAGTATATATAGAGAGCGTATTATTAATATAGCCCTTAAGAGGGCTTACCTTAATACCCCTATAGGGGACTCTATAAAGCGTAATAGTATTAGAGCTAAGTAAGTAAACTTAGTAATAGAAGTTTAGCGGGTTATTATATACCCTATAGAATAGCCCTTCTTTAAGCAGGTCCTCTGTATTACTAAGGTAGAGGCAGCCTAGGCAAACATTAGTAAGTATAACTTATGCTAACTGCTTTAATATAGAGAGAGCGTTGCTAATAATAGTATAGCTACGAAGGCATTAGCTAACCCGATCGAATAAGAGGACTACTTTAACTATATAAATTAATAAAGTCTAAAATAGCTAATACATAGGACGCTACTTACTAAAGATAGTAACGACTTCTAGCGGACAAAGTAGTAATAGAGGCGGTATTAGTAGCGTAGGTAGTATGCGAGAGGAAAAGTTAATAGTTTCGTAGTTTAAATAATTAAAAACCACGTTATTATTAATATAAAGTTAAAGATCGTGAGGCTATTAATAGGTATATATAAGTATAGCTATAGTTAGGAAAGGATTATATAACCGAAGGCTATATATTATTAGGAGGCGCGGAGTTAGAAGGTCTATTACACTTAAGTAGGTAAAATTACTATATAGTAGCTAGAGGCCTATTAAAAGATTATTTATTAAAAGGCTTAACTACTAATAATAAAGCCCCTTTTATATCCTATTATAAGCTCTAAACGCTCTATTATATTAATTAGTAATATTAATAAGTAATATAATAGGCGCAGTGGTAGGGCTACCTACCTTGCGCGTAGTAGGAAAGCTAGGATTATATAAGCCTATGTGTATATATACGCCCGCGCGCGCGCGCCCCCTTAGATTAGTTCTTCCCTAATATATATATAATACATATATAATATATCACGCTCTTTTGTTAGGGTCCTTCTATTTATATAGCTATAGTTATCCTATCCTATCTTAATAGTGCCTAGAGGCGGATCCGCTCTTTTCACACGCCCTTAAAAGCGTCTTAGAGAGTAGCTATCCTCGTTAATAGATCCTAAAAGAACTAGATACTATAGTAGTTAGGGTGATTATAGCTATACTACTCTTTTTATTAAGGCTATATATTTAAGTCTCCCTTATTTCCCTTCTTTTTTTACGATCGCGCGCGCCTGTAATTAACTACTTAATTACACCCTTAATTATGACTATTATTACGCCCGTAATTACGCCTTATCACGCGCCTACTTTCGCACTACTTATAGCGCTGCTAATACGCTATTTTAGGCTAATTACTATAGTTATTATTACGTTCTTTTTGCGCCCGCTACTGCCTACCGCGCCCACCGCGCCTACTACTGCCGCTACCTGCCGCTACCTACTGCTACCTGCTGAAGCCTGCTGAAGCCTACCCTCCGTAGGGCTGAAAGAAATCTAATTATTATGCTTACTACTACCTGCTACTACCGCCGCTACGTAGACCTACCTAATAAAGAAGGTCTATACCGCACTATATGCTATATTACTACGTACTCGCTATAAAGGGTATAAGTTATAAGGAGGACCTATAGTATAGGGGTATAAGTCTATATGCTATTATAGTTATTATTATAGAGGTTATAAGTTTAACTATAGATTTTTCTTTTTTCCTATATAGCTCTTTTTTTTTTAGCTTCTATATTCCTAGCTTTAGGGAGGATTATAATAGGCGTAGTAGTAGGGCTACCTACCTTGCGCGTAGTAGGAAAGCTGGGATTATATAAGCCTGCGCGTATATATACGCCCGCGCGCGCGCGCCCCCTTAGAGTAGTTCTTCCCTAATATATATATAATACACATATAACATATCACGCTCTTTTATTAGAATTCCGAGCTCAATTAGGGTCCTTCTATTTACATAGCCATAGTTATCCTATCCTATCTTAGTAATAAGGTTATTAAAAAGATATTTAATAAGAATTAACTTTATAAATTTACTTAAGCTCCTAAAGTATATTAAGAACTAAGTAGTTTAGATAATTATAGATCTAATTTAAAAAGAAACCTAGTAAAAGTCTTCTTAATACTAAGGAATAAAGAATATAGTAATTATATACTTAAAGAAGAGGAGGAGGAACTTATAATATCTAGAGAAAGTAATTAGGAGATAGCAGAGGATTTATTATAATTAGTAGTAGAACTAAAATAATATTTAAGGGATTAGAGAAAGTAATTAAAGCTTTAAAAGCTAAATAATAGCTAGTTATTAAGATTCTTAAGATAATAAAGGAGAAAGAGAAGGAGTATATTAAGATAAAAGATCTAGGGTTATATAAGGTTTTTTTTCTTATAACTTATTTTAATTAATAATTTATAAGCCTACTTTTATTTTCCTTTCTTTTTATCTCTTAGTTTAAAGGTTTAAGATTCTAGGGATAATATTCCTAAACTTTAGGGATAAGGGTAAGAGATAGTATTAGTAACTCCCTATATATTTAAGTATATCTCCTCGCTACTATTTAATATAATAATAGCCTAGATAACTTTAATATCTATTAGTAATTATAATAGGGTTATTAAGCCTAGAGAAGTATAAGACCCTTAACCTTTTAGTAATAATACTAAAAACCCCTCTCGCTAAATAAATATAAGATTAATAATTTAAAAGTAAGACAGGAGAAGAGAAGGAGAAAAGAGGGTATTAAAATTATAGTTATTAGCCCCCTAGGGAGGATATTAATAGGCCTTTCCTACCTACCCCCTATCTTAGAAAATATTATTACTAATATTATATAATCTACTACTAAGGAAAAAGAGAAGGATACTTATAAAGGGGATTATATTAATCTTATACTTAGATATACCTTAAATCTAGCTTTATAGACCTATTTATATATTATTTACCTCGATTTCTTATTATAACCTAACTAGCTTCTTATTCCCTTTTTCTTTTTACCCACCCCCCCCCCCCCCTTATATTATATAAATATATCTAGAAATCCTACTTTCCTACCTTAATTTATAATCTAAAGGCCTAAGTAGTTTATAATTTCTATAAGGTTAAACTCTAGAGGTAGCTCTATTATAAAAGGGTAATAAGAATATATAAACCTAGCCTTAGAGTAATATTTATTATAAAGGAGCGAAAAGTTAAACTTAGCTATAGCTATAACTATAATATCTATTAGGATAGCCTCTGGCCACTGCATAGTGATTTTACCTGCTTAAGTGCAACAGACCTTCTAACTCCGCGCCTCCTAATAATATATAGCCTTCGGTCACGTGAGCATAACTCTCCTAACTATAGCCGCACTTATACGTACCTATAGCCTTATAATCTTTAACTTTATATTAATAATAACGTGGTTTTTAATTATTTAAACTACGAAACTATCGACTTTTCCTCTCGCGCACTACCCGTGCTGCTATTAAATACTACCTCTATTACTACTTCGTCCGCTAGAAGTCGTTACTATTTTTACTATACCGTCGTTAGTAACGCTCTCTCTATTTAGTATAAGCTATACTTACTAATGTTCGCCTAGGCCGCCTAGGCCGCCTCTACCTTAGTAATATAGAGGACCTGCTTAAAGAAGGGCTACTCTATAGGGTATATAATAACCTGCTAAACTTCTACTACTAAATTTACCTACTTAGCTCTAATATTATTATACCTTATAGATTCCCTTATAGGGGTATTAAGGTAAGCCCTCTTAAGGGCCATACTAATAATACGCTCTCTATATATAATAGAGTAGTTAATAAAGGAGCGGGTTTTATTAATTATATCGAGGCTAAAGCCTTTTAAAGCCGCTATACTATATTACCTAATTATAATACCCCCTTATGCGAAAACCTAAAGGTTTTTAACCTAAATAAACTTATATACGAGCAACCTATTAAAGGCCTATTTATAGACCTCGATATAGAGGGATATAAGAGCTTAGCCTAGAGCGCTATTACTAAGTTATAGAAGTTTCCTAATCTCCTTACTATTACTTATAATTACTTAGGCGAAGGCTAGAAGGTTACCCTTACCCTTAATAGTATAATATAGTTATTCTAGAATAGCCCTAACTTAACCCTTACCTAGATTTAAGACTAGCTTATAAAGAGAGCTACTTAGGGTACTAAGGCTTAAGCCCTATATACTAGATATACTACTATAAGTAATAACCTCTATACGCTCTATACTACTACCTTACGCTTAGAGTATAAGAACTAAGAGCTCCGTAAGTAGCTAGGTAATACGTATATTACTAGTAATAACGCTAAATAGTCCGCTATACTTAAACGCTATTAAGAAGGGCGTAACTAGGCCTAATATAATATTACTACTATTACTAAGGAGTAGGATAAGGTAAGGGATACTAATAAAGCCTTACTCTAGCGCTTTAAGCGTAATATAACTACTACGCTTCCCCTAGTAAACCCTCCTCCTAGTAATTCTAGCGCTATACTTTAGGTAATCCTTAACTAAATAATATACCTTAAGAGTTAGGTCTGCTCTAGCTCGCCTTTATTAACTATTAGTAGTAATAGCACTCGGTCTACTAAGATACCTAAAGTCCCTATTCTCATAAGCACTAAGAGTACTAATCCTAAGTACCTAAAGTTTAATACCTAGCTCTTTTATATTAAAATACGCTTTAATAATAGAGAGTACTATAATAAGTCCTAACGCTTTAAGTATATACTCTCGCGCCTTAGAGAAACTACTTATAACGTTCTATCCCCCCTCCTCTTAGGGGACCTACCTTAGATTACTATAGCGGAATAGCTTATTAAAGAGTTAAAAGGTATCTTTATTAACTTAGTTTAGTATAATAAGGCTTAGATAAAGCTTGAGCTCGGAATTACGCCGCAGCCCCTTCGCAAAAAGACTATAACAAATTCACCCAGTTCGCAGGCACAATTCGGGAAACACTATATAGGTATTTTGACCTATACCCTCTACTAGTTAAGGAAAACAATATAGGAACCCTATACGTTCCTACTACTCGCAAGCAAACCCTCGCCTTAGATAAAGCTTAATACCCTTACTATCTTATTTAAGGACGTCTAGGTTAAATAAGCTACTTTTACTTAACTTACTTATAAAACTAAACTCCTAGAGTCTTAGTAGTACTAGAAGTTTTATAAGAAGCTACCTGCTTCCCTCTAGAACTAGTGCTCTATTTATATATACTCTATTTATTATATAAATAGCGCCCTTAACTTCTAGGACTATACTACTTAGGTCTATACTATAGCTTATATTATAGCGCCTCCTAATACCTACTTAGCTAACTAAACTACTATACGAGGCCCTGCTCTAGCAGCCCGCGTTAATCCTTCTGGGGGAGGAAACCCCTATACTTAAGCTTATACTAACTAGGGCTATATCCCTAAGGCTCTATATAAGAAGCTCTATAACTAGGGCGCCTGTTTTATCTATAGTAATACTAGTTATACCTCGCGGGATTATCCTTATAAGCAGGCTAAACCTACTATAAGCGTTACTAAACCCGCTAAAGCTACTAGTAGCAACCTAGCGCTAGTAGAAAACTAGAGCCCCTAGTAAAAGTAGACTCCTTACTAGGGGAGACCTAAAGAGATTAGTAATTAGTAATAGTATCTATTAACCTATAATAACTAATTAGTAGTAAACCGCTAGAAAAGGAGTTAGTTCTAATCTATAATAGATATAATATTTGTTTTAAGGCCCTTCTTAATACTAGAGTAAATAGCTACGTATTTAGAAATACCTATATAACCCCTTTACTAAGGGATTTTTATTATCTTAAATATCATAAGTTATAACGCCCTATTCTAGCTGCTAGGTTTAATAACAAGCTATTAGATATTATAACTAAGGTATAGATAACCTATCTATAAGTAGACCGCTAGGAATTAATATAAATACCCCTCCTCTAACTTAATATAGGGAGATATAACCTTATCCTTAGCTACTTATAGTTTAATTACTATAATATTAGCGTAGACGTGCGCTATTAGTATTTATACTAGCTAAGTAATACCCCTATAGCACGGGACCTCTCCTAAATAATTATAAGGGATACTAAAGACCTCTTTTAACCCGCTAAGATTAATATTAAGTATTAACTTAATATAGAACGCTATTAAGCTATATTTAAAGCTAAGGAATAGCTCTATAATACGTAGAAGAACGCAGGGAGTAAGATAAAAACCCCTATAAAGATCCTATAGCGAAGTAATACGCCTAAGGACTTAGGATATAATAATAACTTATAAAAAATAAATATAGCGTTAAAGGGGGCGCTAATAGCTAATTAGACCTAACCTATGCCGCGTTAGAAGCCTAAACCCCTTAGCCCCGAGGCCTAATAGGTAAGGAAGCACCTTAATATAGCGCTTATTAGCGCTATAGGGTTCGAGAGAAACCTAAAGCGTGCTAATATTAAATTAGGCTCTATATTATTATATAAGCTTAACCTAATAATTGCTAATAAGCAGGAGGAAGAAGAAGAAGGCGTAAGCCTACTAGAGGTTAATAAAGCTAAACACTAACGCCTAATTAATAAAACGCTCTTACTATACCTCTAGGACTAGAAAAATTACTTTAGTAAGACTACTAGTAATATATTACCTCCCTACTACCCTTATAACTACTAAGTTAAACTAGAGCTAGGTATAAGGGAGTAGCTAACCTTCTACCTACTATAAAAGTAGTTATTACTAGAACTCGAGGCTACTTAATAATACCTCCTCGAGAACCTAAAGAAGGGTTTTATAGCACTAGGTAATACTCTATTAACCTCCCTAACGCTATTTATCTAAAAAGTTAGTAGCTACCTATAGTTCTATATTAACTTCTAAAAGCTAGACGGGTTTATTAAGAAGGACTAGTACCTACTACCCCTAATTAATAAGACGATAAGCTAAATTAGCTAAGCTAAGGTTTTTATAAAGATCGATATCTACTAGGCGTTTTACTAAATCTATATCTACTCTAACTTAGAGGACTTAATAATATTCCGCACCTACTATAGCTCCTATAAGTATAAAGTCCTACCCTTTGGGCTCTATAATAGCCTTGCGATATACTAATAGTATATAAATAATATACTTATAGAATACCTAGATAGCTTCTATATAGCGTATATAGATAATATCCTGGTTTACTTAGAGGACCCTATCTAGTATAAGGAGTATATTAAGAAGGTCCTTAACTAGCTATACTAAGCAGGGCTCTAGGCTAATATTAAGAAGTGCGAGTTTAGCGTAACTATAACGCGCTACCTTAGGTTTATTATTATAACTAAAGGGATTAGCCCTAACCCTAAGACGGTTTTAGTAGTAAAAGACTAGTAACTACTAACTATAGTAAGAGGGGTCTAGTCCTTCCTAGGGTTCTATAACTTCTATTATTAATTTATTACAAATTATAGAAAGATTGCTCGACTGCTTACTAAGCTTATAGCTAAAGACAGCCGTTTTGACTTTAATAATAACTATATAGTAGTATTTATAACGCTAAAGGAGGCCTTAACGTTAGCCCCTATCTTATGCTACTAGAAGCCTAAGCTGCTAACCCGAGTTAAAATAGATACCTCTAAATCTATTTATACTACTACCCTCCTCTAGTAGCAACCTGACGATAGCTTATAGCACCCCGTAGCCTATTTCTTAACAACTATATCGCTAATAGAGATAAACTACCCTATCTATAGCTATAAGATAATAGTAATTATCCTAGCGCTAGAAGAATAGAGGGCTAAACTCTCTATAGTTACCTAGCGTTTTAAGGTTATTATAAACTACTAACTGCTACTTTACTTTATAACTAAGCAGCTTCTAAATATTTATTAAGCCTACTAGTTAGGTATTTTAGCTAGTTTTAACTTCTATATCTAGCACTACCCGGGGTGCGAAAACGTTCTAGCTAATGCCCTATTATAGAGGAATAAAGACCTGCGAACCTAGTAAGCTATTTATAAATTAAACTATACCTAGGTACTACTACTACCTACCTACTTATCCCTAGAGGTTATAAGCAAACTATACTAGCTATTAGAAGCTACCCTAAGTAATCCTATAGCTACTATTAATACCCTAGAGCTCGAGGATAAACTATAAGGCTACTTCCTAGTTAAATAGATCCTATAGTTAAACTATAAACTAAATATACTATTACTTAAGGCGCTAAGGATACTTGCTATTATAGAAAAGGAGCGCTAGAAGATAAGAGAGGGACTTATAATAATAGATAGGAAACTTATTATACTAGAGGAAGAGGACCTATATATAAAGTTAAATTTACGAAGCCTACGTCTAGAAACTTATAGTATACCTAGGTTAAAATAAGACTATTAAACTCCTAAAGGAATACTACTACTAGCTATACCTAACTACTAATATTTAATAATACGTTTATAACTACTATACTTATTACTAGGCTTAGAAGCTAAGGCATAAGCCTCTAGACGAGTTAAGACCCTTACTAATACTAGATTACCCCTAGGAGCATATTATAATAGATTTTATATCCTACCTACCTAACTACTATAGGTATAATAATATGTTTATAATAATATACTACCTATTAAAGAAGATAGTCTCCCTCCCCTATTATAAAATAGTCATAGCGCGGGACCTCGCCTAGCTATACTATACCTATAGCTTCTAATATACTAGCTTCCCCGCTGTAATTATATCTAATAGAGGCCCCTAGTTTACTTCTAACTTCTAGAACGAGCTCTATAAGATATATAATATAACTATTAAGCTCGGAATTACGCCGCAGCCCCTTCGCAAAAAGACTATAACAAATTCACCTAGTTCGCAGGTATAATTCGGGAAATATTATATAGGTATTTTAACCTATACCCTCTACTAGTTAAGGAAAATAATATAGGAACCCTATATATTCCTACTACCCGCAAGCAAACCCTCTAAATATTATAGAGTTAGACGCGCGCTATACTAGGGCTAATTATATCGGAGCTAAATGGGCTACTAAGGCTCTCGTAGTAACGCCCCTTGCTAAACCTTCTAGTAAGGCGCTGCGAAAGCTACTATATGAGATAACTCCTTAACCTAAAAGGTTAACCTTCGAGTAAGGTACTAAAGGTAAAAGCTACTATATAAGATAACTCCTTAACTTAAAAGGTTAACCTTCTAGTAAGGTACTATAAACGCTACTATACGAGAGGTAACTCCTTAACTAAAGAGGTCTTTCCTAAGAGGTTCTTATAGCTAGAAGTATAAGAAGCTCTGCTATTATAAGTAGGGCCTTATACCTCTCCCTCTTCCTTATCCCTATAACCTATAATAAATCCTTAATTATATTAGCACTAAACCCCGTATATAAAAACGCTAAGCCCGCGCAAGGTATGCCCTTTAATACTAATAATATATAAGAGCTTACTAGAGAGTTTAATATTAATATAATTAATAAAACCCGCTCCTTCTTTAACTACTTTATTATATATAGAGAGTATATTATTAATATAGCCCTTAAAAGGGCTCTTATTAATACCCCTAGAGGGGATACTTGCTATTATATTATAACTAAGTAAGTAGACTTAGTAATAGAAGCTAGGCGGGTCGTTCTATACCCTATAGAGTAGCCCTTCTTTAAGTAAGTCCTCTGTATTATTAAAGCAGAGGTAGCCTAGGCCCCTTAGGGCTTAAACGTTAGTAAGTATAGCTTGCGCTAACTAATAGAGAGAGTATTACTAATAATAGTATAGCTAGCGGATAAAGTAGTAATAGAGGTAGTATTAGCAGCGCGGGTAGTGCGCGAGAGGAATAGTTAATAGTTTCGTAGTTTAAATAATTAAAAACTACGTTATTATTAATATAAAGTTAAAGATCGTGAGGCTATCTAATAGGGTATATATAAGTGCGGCTATAGTTAGGAAAGGTAGTCGGCAAGATCACGTGACTAAAGGCTATATATTATTAGGAGGCGCGGAGTTAGAAGGTCTGTTGCACTTAAGCAGGTAAAATCACTATGCAGTAGCCAGAGGCCATATAACATAACTATATAATTAAGTATAGCGGGTTATATAGAGACTAATAGGTAGATAGAGATCCTTAAGTAATACCTAACTTAATACTTATACCTATAAATAAACTAGTTCTAGGATAACTAGAGCGAAATACTCCCTACTATAGATTTTACCTAAGTAGTATTACTAAATAAAACTATAGGGCTTATACTATTTAAAATTAAATAGGGATACTAGAAAGGGCTAGAACCGAAGGGAACTAGAAAGATAATAAATAACATAGCTCTACTTATAAATAGGTAAGAATATTAAGAGTAGGCTTAAAAGATATATAGAATAATTCGTAGATCTAATTAAAAGAGATTATCTAAATTAGGCGCTAATTCGCTAATAAAACGCTAAAAAACGAGATATAGGGTTATTAATGTACTAATTATAATAATATCTCTACTATCTTCTTATCTATTACGCTCCTCTCTTCTATACTCTACTCTATAGTCTTCTTATAATAAGTCTAAATACTAAGGGAGCTTTCTAAAAGTTATATAGCTAAGTCTATCTTATCTTATTCTAATTATCCCCTTAAGACTCTTTATAATATTATAAAAAAGAGTCCTAAAAAATAAATAAAACTACTTTATAGAAATAGTAAATAAATTCTATTTATAGATCTAATTTATTAATAATATCTTCTAGGTAGGCGATCTTATTATTAAGAAAGTCCCTTAGGTTTAACTATCTTCTATTATAGGTTATATCTTAATAATAGCCTTATTACCTCTTCCTCTTTATTATACTCCTTATTTTATTCTAATCCTTAGTATAGCTAAGATTACCCGCCCTATTACGCTAGGTATAAGAAGTTATAATAGTATACTCCCTTAGGCATATTCCTCTCGATCTAATCCTATTAGTTAACCCTCTACTAGACGTGGTCTATATAGCTATAGTTATACTTATTTAAAAGACTAGGCCTCTTAGGATATAATAGTAGATCTATAAGTATAGTTCTTAGGCGTTATTTAATAATTATACTACGACTTAGTATCTATAAGACTTATAACTAAAGCTAATATCTAAGGTATTTAAGCTTATTATCTAGTATTTTAGATAAAGCGGACCTAGATAATACTGAGATGGGATAGGATGACTATGGCTACGTAAAAAGGGACCCTAACAAAAAGAGCGTGATACGTTGTGTGTGTATTATATATATGTTAGGGAAGAACTACTCTAAGGGCGCGCGCGCGCGGGGGCGCATATATATATACGCGCGGGCTTATATAATCCCGCTTTCCTACTGCGCGCAAGGTGGGTAGCCCTACTACTACGCCTATCATAATCCTCCCTAAAGCTAGGAATATAGAAGCTAAAAAAAAAAAGAGCTCCGTAGGAAAAAAAAAGGATCTAGAGTTAAACTTATAACCTCTATAATAGTAATTATAATAGTATATAGACTTATACCCCTATACTATAGGTCCTCCCTATAACTTATACCCTTTATAGCGAGTATATAGTAATATAGCGTATAGTATAGTATAGACCTTCTTCGTTAGGTAGGTCTACGTAGCGGCGGTAGTAGCGGGTAGTAGTAGGCGTAATAGTCGGATCTTTTAGGCCCTGCGGAGGGTAGGCTTCAGCAGGTTTCAGCAGGTAGCGGCAGATAGCAGCAGGTAGTAGCAGTAGTAGGCGCGGTGGGCGCAGTTGGCGGCAGCGGGCAGCGGCGGGCGCAAAAAGAGCGTAATAATAACTATAGTAATTAGCCCAAAATAGCGTATTAGCAGCGCTGCAAATAGTGCGAAAGTAGGCGCGTAATAAGGCGTAATAACAGTTGCAATTAAGGGCGTAATTAAGCAGTTAATTATAGGCGCGCGCGATCGTAAAAAAAAGAAGGGAAATAAGGGAGACTTAAATACATAGCCTTAATAAAAAGAGTAGTATAGCTATAGTTACCCTAACCGCTATAGTATCTAGTTCTTTCAGGATCTATTAATAAGGATAGCCACTCTCTAAGATACCTTTAAGGGCCTATAAAAAGAACGGATCCGCCTCTAGGCACTATTAGAAAGGGCTAGAACCAATAGGAACTAGAGAGATAATAAATAATATAGCTCTACCTATAAATAAATAAGAATATTAAGAGTAGGCTTAAAAGATATATAGAATAATTCGTAGATCTAAATAAAAGAGATACTCCCTATTAGGCGTAGATTTACTAAGAAATTACTAAAAAAACGAGGTATAGAGTTATTAAAGTATTAATAGTAATAATAATAATACTATCCTCCCCTCTGCTACGCTCCTCTCCTCTATGCTCTACTCTATAGTCTCCCTATAATAGGTCCGTATACTAAGGGAGTTTTCTAAAAGTTATATAGCTAAGTCTATCCTATCCTATCCTTATACTAATAATCTATAAATAGGTTAAGGAATATCTACTATAAGAAATAGCGTGATATTATTATTATTTCTAAAGTCTATTATATTATTATCTATAGGTAAAGGAGTAAGAGGGTATAAAGGGAAGAAAGGCGCTTTCTTAAAGTCTTCTTAATATAATAGGGTATCTTATAGAGCTATACTACTATTAATAGTTAAGTTATAAAACTCTAAAGTAATTATAGATATATATTAAGTAACTAAGGGGATTTTAGAGTTAGAGAATAATACGCTATTACTTAAAGTTATACTATTAAAACGTAGAGATAGTAATCCTTCTTAAATTAGAGCTCTAGCCTATTTAATATAGTAGAGACTATATATAAATCTATCCCTCTACTAAACTAAATTAACTATATAGGTATTAATTAATAGGAGCTTTCAGAGTTATAAAGGGGCTCCTATCTTATAATACTATATATTAAGGTCCTATATAGCCTTAATAAAGCGCTAATTACTATTCTAGTCCTATATAGAGTTATAATAGAAGTAGTAGCTAGTTAACTAGTCTATAAAGATCGCAGCCTAGTAATAATTACTATAATTTAGTAGAAAGAAAGCCCTAGTAATATCTTAGAGATTCTTTACCTTTACTCTTTTAAGCTCTATAGAAGCCTTATTAATTTCTTTCTTAGGTTACTAGGCTAGCTTATAGATTAGGGTATAGATATTATAAGGGTAGCCCTTAATTATAAATATAAAAAGGGCTATAACCTCTAAATTATCTAACTCCTCTTATCTTATTAGCTTCCCTTATATATTATAAAGGTCTAATAAATATTCTACCTAGGCTAAAGTTATAATAGATAACCCCTTTCTATACTAGGTTATTAAGTAATTTATAGATTCTTAGTTCTATTATATATATTATAGGACTACTAGTATAAGCTTATCTTTATTTAATATAGGGTTCCCTTTAGGTCTTATAGTATTAAATCCCGCTAAGGTATTAATAGGGCTAAATATAATATCTCTTAGGGTAATAAGGGCTAAGTAGGGTAATATAGATAGTTTTATAAACCTAGGGTAGTTAAGATATTTTATAAAGTTAGTAGGCTATTATAAGTTATAATCCCTCTTTTACTTCTTATAGGTATTCCTTCTTTTTATATTCTAGATATTTAGTTCCTTTAATAATCCTTCCTCTCTATTTAACTCTTTTAGATTAATAGGAATAATTAGATTAGTTTATAAATTAGTATCTATAGGTACTAATAAGTTAATATTTATCTTATCTAGAGAGGAAACCTCTAAGTTTATAAATTAAGGGGTATATTTAGCTATTTAATATTTAATATCTTCTTAAGCTATCTTTTTCTTAATATCTTTATCTCTTAATTTAAAGTATTAATTATATAGAATTCTATTTACTCTTAGTTAGGTCTAGTATCTTTTAGGAGGTATTTTATGAGTAAAAGCCTTTAATAAATAATTAATCTAAGCTTAATACTTTATCTTAATAAGCTACTTTAGAGGTACTAGGCTTCTAATTTATATAAAAAACCTAAGCTAATTAATTAAGTAGAGACTAGAGGCCTATAGTAGAGGGTCTATATATTAAAGTTTAGCCTCTAGCTACTATATAGTGATTTTACCTACTTAAGTATAATAGACCTTCTAACTCCGCGCCTCCTAATAATATATAGCCTTTAGTTACGTAATCCTTTCCTAACTATAGCTATACTTATATATACTTATTATACTAGATAGCCTCACGATCTTAAACTTTATATTAATAATAACGTGGTTTTTAATTATTTAATAGACTATAAAACTATCGACTTTTCCTCTTATATACTACCTATACTACTAATACCGCCTCTATTACGGCTTTATCTACTAGAAGTTATTACTATCTTTACTATACTATTATTAGTAACGCTCTCTCTATATTAAAGCAATTAGTATAAGCTATACTTACTAATATTCCCCTAAGGGGCCTAGGCTACCTCTACCTTAATAATATAGAGGACTTACTTAAAGAAGGGCTACTTTATAGGGTATATAACGACCTACTTAGCTTCTACTACTAAGTTTACTTACTTAGCTATAATATAATAATAAGTATCCCCTCTAGGGGTATTAATAAGAGCCCTCTTAAGAGCTATACTAATAATACGCTCTCTATATATAATAGAGTAATTAAAGAAGGAGCGGGTTTTATTAATCGTATTAATACTAAACTCTCTAATAAGCTCTTATATATTATTAATATTAAAGGGTATACCTTGCGCGGGCTTAGCGTTTTTATATATAGGGTCTAGTGCTAATATAGTTAAGGATTTATTATAGGTTATAGGTATACCTAGGACTTCGTGGAAGAACGGATCCGCCTCTAGGCACTATTAGAAAGGGCTAGAACCGATAGGAACTAGAGAGATAATAAATAATATAGCTCTACTTATAAATAAATAAGAATATTAAGAGTAGGCTTAAAAGATATATAGAATAATTTATAGATCTAAATAAAAGAGATACTCCCTATTAGGCGTAGATTTACTAAGAAATTACTAAAAAAACGAGGTATAGGGTTATTAAGGTACTAATAGTAATAATAATAATACTATCCTCCCCTCTACTACGCTCCTCTCCTCTACGCTCTACTCTATAGTCTCCTTATAATAAGTCCGTACGCTAAGGGAGTTTTTTAAAAGTTATATAGCTACGTCTATCCTATCCTATCTTAATATTAATAATCTATAAATAGGTTAAGGAATATCTACTATAAGAAATAGCGTAATATTATTATTATTTCTAAAGTCTATTATATTATTATCTATAGGTAAAGGAGTAAGAGGGTATAAAGGGAAGAAAGGCGCTTTCTTAAAGTCTTCTTAATATAATAGGGTATCTTATAGAGCTATACTACTATTAATAGTTAAGTTATAAAACTCTAAAATAATTATAGATATATATTAAGTAACTAAGGGGATTTTAAAGTTAGAGAATAATACGCTATTACTTAAAGTTATACTATTAAAACGTAGAGATAGTAATCCTTCTTAAATTAGAGCTCTAGCTTATTTAATATAATAGAGACTATATATAAATCTATCCCTCTACTAAACTAAATTAACTATATAGGTATTAATTAATAGGAGCTTTCGGAGTTATAAAGGGGCTCCTATCTTATAATACTATATATTAAGGTCCTATATAGCCTTAATAAAGCGCTAATTACTATTCTAGTCCTATATAGAGTTATAATAGAAGTAGTAGCTAGTTAACTAGTCTATAAAAGTCGCAGCCTAGTAATAATTACTATAATTTAGTAGAAAGAAAGCCCTAGTAATATCCTAGAGATTCTTTACTTTTACTCTTTTAAGCTTTATAGAAGCCTTATTAATTTCTTTCTTAGGTTACTAGGCTAGCTTATAGATTAGGGTATAGATATTATAAGGGTAGCCCTTAATTATAAATATAAAAAGGGCTATAACCTCTAAATTATCTAACTCCCCTTATCTTATTAGCTTCCCTTATATATTATAAAGGTCTAATAAATATTCTACCTAGGCTAAAGTTATAATAGATAACCCCTTTCTATACTAGGTTATTAAGTAATTTATAGATTCTTAGTTCTATTATATATACTATAGGACTACTAGTATAAGCTTATCTTTATTTAATATAGGGTTCCCTTCGGGTCTTATAGTATTAAATCCCGCTAAGGTATTAATAGGGCTAAATATAATATCTCTTAGGGTAATAAGGGCTAAGTAGGGTAATATAGATAGTTTTATAAACCTAGGGTAGTTAAGATATTTTATAAAGTTAGTAGGTTATTATAAGTTATAATCCCTCTTTTACTTCTTATAGGTATTCCTTCTTTTTATATTCTAGATATTTAGTTCCTTTAATAATCCTTCCTCTCTATTTAAGTCTTTTAGATTAATAGGAATAATTAGATTAGTTTATAAATTAGTATCTATAGGTACTAATAGGTTAATATTTATCTTATCTAGAGAGGAAACCTCTAAGTCTATAAATTAAGGGGTATATTTAGCTATTTAATATTTAATATCTTCTTAAGCTATCTTTTTCTTAATATCTTTATCTCTTAATTTAAAGTATTAATTATATAGAATTCTATTTACTCTGAGTTAGGTTTAGTATCTTTTAGGAGGTATTTTATTAGTAAAAGCCTTTAATAAATAATTAATCTAAGCTTAATACCTTATCTTAATAAGCTACTTTAGAGGTACTAGGCTCCTAATTTATATAAAAGACCTAAGCTAATTAATTAAGTAGAGACTAGAGGCCTATAGTAGAGGGTCTATATATCGAAGTTTAGCCTCTAGCTACTATATAGTAATTTTACCTACTTAAGTATAATAGACCTTCTAACTCCGCGCCTCCTAATAATATATAGCCTTTAGTCACGTGATCCTTTCCTAACTATAGCTATACTTATATATACCTATTATACTAGATAGCCTCACGATCTTTAACTTTATATTAATAATAACGTGGTTTTTAATTATTTAATAGACTATAAAACTATCGACTTTTCCTCTCCCGTACTACTTATACTACTAATACCGCCTCTATTACTACTTTATTTACTAGAAGTTATTACTATCTTTACTATATTATTATTAGTAACGCTCTCTCTATATTAAAGTAGTTAGTATAAGCTATACTTACTAACGTTCCCCTAAGGGGCCTAGGCTACCTCTACCTTAATAATATAGAGGACTTACTTAAAGAAGGGCTACTCTATAAGGTATATAATAACCTACTTAGCTTCTACTACTAAGTTTACTTACTTAGCTATAATATAATAATAAGTATCCCCTCTAGGGGTATTAATAAGAGCCCTCTTAAGAGCTATACTAATAATACGCTCTCTATATATAATAGAGTAGTTAAAGAAGGAGCGGGTTTTATTAATCGTATTAATACTAAACTCTCTAGTAAGCTCTTATATATTATTAATATTAAAGGGTATACCTTGCGCGGGCTTAGCGTTTTTATATATAGGGTCTAGTGCTAATATAGTTAAGGATTTATTATAGGTTATAGGTATACCTAGGACTTCGTGGATAAGGAAGAGGGAGGGGCATAAGGCCCAGCTTATAGCAGAGCTTCTTATGCTTCTAGCTATAAGAACCTCTTAGGAAAGACCTCTTTAGTTAAGGAGTTACTTCTTATATAGTAGCGTTCGTAGCACCTTTAGTATCTTACTAGAAGGTTAACCTTTTAGGTTAAGAAGTTATCTTATATAGTAGCTTTTATAGCACCTTGCTAGAAGGTTTAGCGAGGGCGTTTCTAGGCTATGAGAGCCTTAGTAGCCTGTTTAGCTCTAATATAATTAGCCTTAGTACGGCGCGTATCCGACTTTATACGAGGGTTTACTTGCGAGTAGTAGGAATATATAGGGTTCCTATATTATTTTCCTTAACTAGTAGAGGGTATAGGTTAAAATACCTATATAGTATTTCCTGAATTATACCTCCGAACTAGGTGAATTTGTTATAGTCTTTTTGCGAAGGGGCTGCGGCGTAATTCCGAACTTAATATATCGAAGTTCTACTAGGTATAGTTATTTTATTAAAACTTCCTTAGCCTTATATCTTAGTAGAAAGCTCCTAGTAATAAATATTATAGTTTATAGTTATCCTTTAGCTCCTCTCCTTAACTACTAATTATTATAAAACTAGCTTCTCCTATCTTATAAGTTAATTAGTAGACCTATAATAACTACCTTAGTAGACTTAGGTACTTATAGATAAATAAGGAGTATATTAGGAGACTTAGCTTTAATTTAGGTAATTATAGTATCCCTTATATCTCTATCTTTAAAATTATCTTCTATACTTCTAACTATTTTATAGTAGAGTAGTTAGCTAGGCTTAGTAAGCCTTATAATATAGCGAGTAACTACTAAGATATCCTTAGTATATATTAGAGTTACTATTTTAAGTATACTAATAGTATTAAATATACTAGCTATAAGTTATTATAAGTACAAGGGGTGAATTATCTCCTCTACTACTTCTAGGGTCTTATTCTAATATTTAACGAGGATATACTTTAATACTACGTTAAAAAGGTCTATCTAACTAGGGATATTATCTATCCTAGGTAGAGGGTGTATATTATATTTAATTAGCTAAGGCTAGTAACTAAGCTTATTAGGAGGTCTAAAGCCTAGGATATCTCTATTATTTTATCCCTATACCTAAAACCTACTTATACTTAGTTTATTAGGTATAAGCTCTATTAAAAGTCTAATTTTAAGGATAGGAAGGTTTAAAGATCTTAACTCCTAGATCTATATATCTAATACTTTATTATTATAAAAAGTAACTTTCCTTATTATAATATATTAAGAGAAAAGTTAATAAGGGGAAAGTATAAGTAATTTATAAACTAAAGAGCTAAATAGAAGTAATATTTAAAGAAAAGGAGGAGCTATAGCGTAGTAATTAATATTATAAAATTAGTAGATAAATTAAGTTTAGAAGTAAATAAAGTATATAAAGGGGAGAGATAAACTAGAGGGCTTGAAGGGTAAGGAGTGCGTTTTTATATCTACTAATTACTTTAATAATATAGTAATTTATTAGTAGCATATAGAAGAAATAATTAACTCTCCTCCCTTACCCTCCTTAGCCTTAATAAAGTAAAATAAACTTAGGATAAAAAACTTATAATAAATAGAATAATAAATTAGAGTAGTTATATATAGGGAAAGAATAAAGGAAATAATAGTTAGTAGTAGCTATTAAAACGAGTAGCCTAGTTATAAATTAAATAAATATTCTCCTCTATCCTCCCTTATTAACTTCTCCCCTTATAATAACTACCTTTAGCTATCTATTTTAATCTTTATTTAATCCCTTTATACTTTCTCTCTTATATCTATAAATTATATCTTCTTATTATAGCTAATTATAACTTCCTTATCTTAGTTATTAAAAATACTAATTAACCTCGCCCTTATTATCTCCTATCTATAGTAACCCTTTAGGTCCTTAGTTCTAATATCTTTATACTTAAGATAAAGAAAAATAATATACCTCTTTTTATCTAGTACTCTAATAACTAACTTTAAGTATTCCTTCCCTTCTTTTTAATATCCCTATACCCTCTAGCTAATAATTATAATTCTTAAGTAGCTATAACGCTTATTTAGCTTTAACTTAATATCCCTAGTAATAGATACTTAGAGGTAGCCTTTATATTATAAATATTCTCTAATAAGACCGCTAAGATAATAAGCCTAGCTTTTAAGAAGGCTTATCTTAGTAAATAGGCCTTTAAATAAATATTAAGGGTAACTAAGAGGTCTAGAGAATTCTATTATTAAGTCTTTATTTATACCTCTATTACTTTCCTTACTAGCTTATAGGAGATTAAGGTCTTTTAGTATATAGTAGCTATATATAGCTTATTTATTTAATCCTAAGGTAGTTATAACGTAGTACCTTATATTTATTATAAAGAGCTAGCTTATACTATTAAGAACCCTGCGTTAGGTATTTATATCTATAAACCGTACTTTAAGTATATCTCTATACTAAGTACTCCTTATACTAACTACTTCTTTTATAAAACTTAAGAGACTTACTTATATAATAATCTAAGTATCTATAAGCGCTATAAGTATAGAATTAAGTATAATAATAAGGTAAGGAGGAGTAGAGAATTTAATAGTATTAAGGAGATCCTATAATCCTAAATTCTAATAGACGCTATAGTTATAGCTATAGCTAAGTTCGACTTCTCGCTCCTTTATTATAAATACTATTAATAAGCCTAGGAATATTATCCTAAAGCTAGGTTTATATACTCTTATTACCCTTTTAGAATAGAGCTACCTCTAGAGTTTAACCTTATAGAAATTATAGACTACTTAGGGCTTCGCGTTGCGAATTAAAGTAGGAAAATAGGGTTTTTAGATATATTTATATAGTATATAGGGGGGGTAAAAAGTAAAAGAGAATAAGAAGCTAGTTAGGTTTTAATAAGAAATTAAGGCGAATATTATATAAAGAGGTCTATAAATCTAAAGTTAGAGCGTATCTAGGTATAAAAATTAATATAATCCTTTTTATAAGTATCCTTCTCTTTCTCTTTAGTAGAAGGTAATCTAATATTAGTAATAATCTTTTCTAGGAAAAAGGAGGGGGGTAAGAAAAGTCTACTAATATCCTTACTAGGGGCTAGTAACTACGATTTTAATACCCTCTCTCCCTTTCTCTTTTTCTCTCTTATTTTTAAGTTATTAATCTTATATTTATTTACTAAGGAGGGGCGGCTTTAGTATTATTACTAGGAGGTTAAGGATCTTATACTTTCCTAGGCTTAATTACCCTATTATAATTACTAATAGATATTTAAGTTATCTAGGCTATTATTATATTAAATAGTAATAAGGGGCGTGCTTTAAAGAAATAAGGAGTTACTAATAGTATCTCTTACCCTTATCCCTAAAGTTTAGAAATATTATCCCTAGAATCTTAAACTTTTAAACTAAGAGATAAAAAGAAGGGAAAATTAGAATAGGTCTATAAATTATTAATTAAAATAAGTTATAATAAAAGAAACCTTATATATCCCCTAGATCCTCTATCTTAATATACTCCTTTTCTTTCTCTTTTATTATTTTAGGAATCTTAATAACTAGTTATTATCTGGCTTTTAAAACTTTAATTACTTTACCTAAATCCTTTAAATACTATTTTAATTATACTACTGAGTATAATAAATCCTCCTCTTCCTCTTAATTACTTTCTCTAGTTATTTCCTCCTCTTCTATAGGTATATAATTATTATATTCTTTATTCCTTGGCGCTAAGAAGACTTTTACTAGGTTTCTTTCTAAATTAGATCTTTAAATATCTAAGTTACTTAGTTCTTAATACCCTTTAGGAGCTTAAATAAATTTATAAAGTTGATTTCTACTAAACGTCTTTCTAATAACCTTATTACCTACTAATATTACTAATTAATATAATAGAGCTTTTAGAGCTTATAAAAGGATATAGAAGGGGCCTTGCTATTAGTAGTTAAGCCTTTTAATAGATAACTTATTAATAGAGCCCTTAATATTAAACGCTAGTACTAAATTACTTACCTCTAGCCTCTCCTTCCTTATAGTCCTCTTATATTAACTATTATAGTATTCTATAGTCTTCTTATATTAACTATTGATTATCTTTTTAGCTTATTTTCTATTCTTCTTAAATTATGAGAAAGCTTATAGATATATTTAAACCTCCTCTTCCTTTATTATTACTAAATCCTAATTAAGAACCCTCTAGGTTAGTATTAAGGTCTTAATAGGAGTAATAGGCTTAAACCTATATAGTAAGTAGAAAGAGCTAAAGCTAGTTAAAGTATAAATACTTAATCGGTTTATAAATAGGGTAGCGGGAGGGTATAGCTAAGGGTTAATATCTCTCTATCCTCTAGTCTATATTAATAATATATAAGTAATTAGCTAATAACTAGTCTTAACTATATTATTAGCCCTCGGGTTATAAGTAGATATTACTTTCCTCCTTATACTATATTTCTTATTAAATTTAATAATAATATTCTTATTCTCTAGTCCTCTATTAATAATAAGTTCGCTATATAGTCTATAGTAATAGACGATCTCTTCCTAGATAAACTTAGTAATCTTAGCTAAAGTTACTCTCTTAACTTAGTAAGCTTTAGGCTATCCTATTAGTAGATCCCTTATTTTAACGAGGTATTACTTACTTACTCTCTATATATCTAACGATATCCTAGTAAAGGGTAGTCCTTTTAGAGAGCTATAGGTCCTTATATTATCTATATATTAAGCTCTCCTCTTTTAGTACTTAGGGTAACTTTTTAAGTATTTACTAATCTCTATATATATATTAGCCTAGATATAGCAATTAGATAGTCTTTAAGCTATAGCTTACTTACCTTAGTAACTACTCTCTTTATAAGCTTTTCTAATTAGTTTTTTCTGCTACTTAGGATTATTAATAACTTATTATAGTATTAGCTTTTAATTTAGTAGTCTAGTAGAAAGTAAGTAGTTATAAATATAATAATCTAATATACTAGTCTTAAAGTTATAATACCTTACTAATTAAATTCCTAGAGGGCGTCTCTATATTATTAAATAATAAGCGATTTATTAAGAATATACTAAATAGGTCTACGAATTATTAAAAAGTACGTCTAGGATATTTATTATATTACTAATAACCTCTATATTTCCTACTAGGACCTCCTCTATATATTACTTATTACTATAGTATTAAGCTTCATTAAAGCAGGACCTAGCTTTTATATCTATTAAGAAGATCTATAAATTAATCTAAGAGTCGATCTCCCCCTTAGCTTCCTTATTAATAGTATTAGAAAGTCCCCGGGGTTTTTATAATAAGCTATCTGCTATTATATTCTAAGTGCTATAGATATATTATACTTCGAAGTTAAATATTGAAATCTATATAATCTAGCGAATAATAAGGGCTCCTAGGAGGTCTATAGCTACCCTATTAAGTTATATAACTAATATCTAAGTATCTATCTCTAGGATAAAGTATTATTTATATAAATAATTATATACCCTCTTTAAAGCCTTTAGAATATTATATAATTACTTCTTCCTAGCGTTATATAATAGCTCTAGTCCTAACTAAGTATTACTCTTAAAGCGAGAGATTATATACTAGTTATTAATAAACTATCCTAGGACTCCGCCCTATCTTATATTACTAGTATTAATTAGAAAGTAGATATCTCCTCCTTTAGGGCTATAGTCTATAGGAATAAGGATTAGGGCCCTTATAAGTATTACCTCTAAGGTATCTATAGCTATTTATTACTTCTCCTCCTAGTTAAATAAGGTATTCTTCCTAAGTAAGTTAGTAAGTAGCTTTATAATAGTAGAGTAATCCTTTACCTAGGATCTATAGAACGTTATAATCCTAAGGAAAGCCCTTAACTCTATTAAATTAGTATAAGTAGCCTATTTATAGATCTTAACTATCTTCGCTTCTTCTAGACGACGCCTATTAGTACTATAAATATAGCTAATAATCGTTACTACTTCCTAGGCCTACTATAACTTAACTACTACTACTATATACTCTACTAGCTCTAAATTAACTAGGACCTTATTAATATTCTATAAGTATTCTAAAATAAATCTATAAATCCCTAGATAAGACTTAATCTCTTCTTTATTATATCGCAAAGTTAGTCCTTTAATAGTAATATTATTAAGGAAGGCTTTATAGTAGCTAGGGATAAGGTTATATAGGAATTTAATTATAACCTATATAAACTAAGTAACTAAGTTCGTTACTCCTTAAGGTAATATATATATCCGTAGTAATCTAATAGGTAATATAAACGTTATTAAATCTCTACTTATAGGGTCTAATAGGACTTAGTTATATCCTAAGAAGAAGTCTAGTAGTAATAATAGTTAATATATAGCAAAGTCTTCTAAACAATTATCTACTAAAGGGGGTAGTACTGCGTCTTATATTATAATTATATTTATCTTAGTTACTAAGTTAATAGGCCTTATCTTACTATCTTTCTTTTATATAAGGAAGAATATATTATAGTAAGCTATATAGCTTTGCTTAAGGATTCCCTTCTCTAGTCTATCCTTTAGAATTATAATAATATCCTGCTCTAGTCCTCTTAATATTAGGATTCCTTTGGCTTACTACGCTTTATATAGTATTATTCGAATTATCTATAGAGGTATAATAGAAGGGTATATAGAGCTATAATACTTAAATTCCTAGGCTAAAGGCTTCTCTCTTATAATAAGAATAGCTAAAAGGAGCTTCTTTTCTTTAGGCTATAGATAATTAATAATCTTAAGGATAGCTTCTTATTAAGCTCTTATAAGCCTTATTCCTTACTTAATAGTTAAAAGCTTTAGTATAACTAGGCCTATAAATAGGGCGCTAGGATCTAAGATTATATTTTTCTTAGCTTTTACTTATGCTTTTAACTTCTACTCTAGGTCTCTATCTAGGGTTAAACTATCTAATATAGCGTTATTTAAAGGTTAAATCTTCTTATCTTTCGTCTTATATATTATATTAATATCTTCTATTAGTAATACGGGCGTTATTAGTATAGGTTTATTATTATTATAAGAGAAAGTAGTCTCTATAGCTATAATAACTTCGATACCTTTCTAATATACTAGCTTATAGTTCCTCCTAGGTACTTTCTTCTTTATTATTCTTTTCTTAGGTCTATAAATAAAATATTAATAATTAATACTATAGCTATTATCTCCTACTATATACCCTATACTTATAATTACTTTATAGATCTTATTAAGCTTAGGGGTAACTTCGTTACGGATTATAGTCTCTAGGATTCTATTAAAAATTAGTCTAAACTCTTTAAAAATAGTAATAACTTCTTTATCTAGGTCTAATTATTACTTTACTTTATCTAGTAAGTTATAAGAGCTTTTAAAAGCTTATTAAATCGCTTTAATATCCTAGCGTATCCTTATACTCCTTAGTACTATATCTAGCTCTTCCTTATTCTTAGCGTTATTAACTTACTAATTATCTCCTATAAAGTCTAAGCTTATTATTATATTAGGTCTATTAGTAATAGCCCCTATATTTTCCCTCCTCTATAGGAGATAAGAGAGTATATTAAGCTCGGAATTACGCCGCAGCCCCTTTATAAAAAGATTATAACAAATTCACCTAGTTCGCAGGTATAATTTAGGAAATATTATATAGGTATTTTAACTTATACCCTCTACTAGTTAAGGAAAATAATATATCAACCCTATATGTTCCTACTACTCGTAAGCAAACCCTTATATAAAGTCGGATATACGCTATATAAGGGCTAATTATATTAGAGCTAAACGGGCTACTAAGGCTCTCGTAGTAACGCCCTCGCTAAACTTTCTAATAAGGTGCTACGAAAGCTACTATATGAGATAACTCCTTAACCTAAAAGGTCGACCTTTTAGTAAGGTACTAAAGGTATTATAAACGCTACTATATAAGAGGTAACTCCTTAACTAGAGAGGTCTTTCCTAAGAGGTTCTTATAGCTATAAGTATAAGAGGCTCTGCGAGTAGGGCCTTATACCTCTCCCTTATCCTTATCCTTATCCCTTAACTATATTAATACTAGACCTTATATATAAATATACTAAGCCTGCGCAAGGCACGCCCTTTAGTATAAATAATATAGAGGGGATCGCTAGAGAGTTTAGCCTTAATATAATTAATAAAACCCGCTCCTTTATTAACTACTCCGCTATATATAGAGAGCGTATTATTAATATAGCCCTTAAGAGGGCTTACCTTAATACCCCTATAGGGGACTTTATAAGGTGTAATAGTATTAGAGCTAAGTAAGTAAACTTAGTAGTAGAAGTTTAGTAGGTTATTATATACCTTATAGAGTAGCCCTTCTTTAAGTAGGTCCTCTGTATTACTAAGGCAGAGGCAGCCTAGGCGAATATTAGTATGTATAGCTTATGCTAACTGCTTATAGAGAGAGCGTTGCTAACGATAGCATAGCTAGCGGATAAAGCGGTAATAGAGGTAGTATTAGTAGCGCGGGTAGTGCGCGAGAGGAAAAGATAATAGTTTCGTAGTTTAAATAATTAAAAACTACGTTATTATTAATATAAAGTTAAAGATCGTGAGGCTATCTAGTAGGGTATATATAAGTATAGCTATAGTTAGGAAAGGTAGTTAGCAAGATCACGTAACCGAAGGCTATGTATTATCAGGAGGCGCGGAGTTAGAAGGTCTATTGTACTTAAGCAGGTAAAATCACTATGCAGTGGCCAGAGGCCTAAGAGAGTATATTAATACTAAGAAGAAATAAAGCGGTCTATCTTAGTAATAATTTCTAGGAACTAAGTAGTTAAGTCTCTTATATAAAATAATAGCGGGATATTAATCTTAATATTCCTAGACTAAAGGACTCTAATAATCTAGTTCTATATATAATCTAGCGTTATTTAAGTCTTTAAGATAAAGGGAGCTTCTAGTACTAGGTCCTTATTATAAGTATTTTTAGGGAAAACGAAAAGGCTAATATCCTAAATCTAATTACTACTAATATAAATGTTATTTATAATTACGCTTATAAACTAGGTCTTCTGCTCTCTATTAGTAATCCTGCGGATCCCTATATCTATCTTAACTATATCGCTCTATAAGCCTAGGCGCTTAATATAACTTTTACTAATAAGGTTAATAGTAGAGCTACTATTAATAATCCCCCTAATTAATATATTCGCAGGGCTATAAAGGGTAATAGTAATCTACTAGTAGGTTATAATAAAGTCTAGGATAGTAATACGTCTTAGTAGTAGAAGTAATACTAAATCCTAATCTTCTATTATAGCGCCTATCTTAAAGATAGGATTAATTATATAGTAATTAAATTAAATTACCTTAGTCTGCGAATCCTTAGGTAAGTCTATAGAAATAGTAGCTAAAGTTGCTTAGCCTTTAGAATAATTCTTATTA
Source organism: Colletotrichum ledebouriae (assembly GCA_036785755.1). Taxonomy (NCBI): domain Eukaryota; kingdom Fungi; phylum Ascomycota; class Sordariomycetes; order Glomerellales; family Glomerellaceae; genus Colletotrichum; species Colletotrichum ledebouriae. The sequence continues at coordinate 5,032 of JAVHLU010000485.1, read as the reverse complement.
TTATTCTATCGATCTATTTATTCCTATAGCTCCTCGTTACTCTCTCCTATCTTATTAAATTAATCTAGAAGTATAATATTAGTAGGAATAAAGTCCTGTTATACCTTTTAGTTATACCTATCCTTATACTTAGTAATTATAGCTTTAGTAGCGTTATAGACTATCCTATTCTAATTAGGCTAGTTCTAACGAAGGAAGGCTTTAGGGATAGCTACCTTCCTATTTACTCTTTTGCTATATAGCTTAAGGGTAAGAGTATAGCTAGTTTGCAAATTACTATATTAAATCTAAGGCTTATTTTATTTATCTTATTTCTATTACTTAACTTATTCCTTAGGGGCGTTTAGTAATATAGCGTCTTTAGTATCTTCCTTATTATCTAGGAGCTCTATAACCCTCTAAGTAATTTAAATAGGAGGGTCTCGAATTATAAAGAGGTCTACTATTTAGGGAGCCTAGTAATAATAAGTATTATAAGGTTCTATATAATACCCTCTAGCTTTCCCTCTTTCTATAGTAGTAATATCTTCTACTAGGTTAATATATTAGTTCTTTAGCTTAAAGCTAAAGAATATTATATCTATAAAGTTATATAATTAAATAGTATCCTTTAATAAATTTGCAAAGCTAATAGATAGTTTAGGGCGTATCTTATTATAACTAACGACTCTTATAACCTCCTCTAGAAGCTTTAGCTACTACTTTTCTACTAACTTACTCGTAGTAACTATATAGTATATAAAGGTATCCTTATTAATTAGGATATACTTTAAAATCGTCTACCTATTAGTTAATTTATAGTTATAGCTTTTCTTAATAATACCCGTCTTAACCTTAGTGCTTATATCTAGGGTACTAATAAGGTAGTAGGGTAATACGTAGTAGTAGACCCTATTCTAGCTAGCCTTAAGATACTTAATCTAGCTAATAATAATATAGTTAATAGCGCTATAAAACTAGTAAGCCCCTATAGCCTAGAAAGGTATATATTATAGTAGTCTATCTTATTAGAAGCCTCTATAGCCTCCTCTTGCTCTACCTCTTCTAAATCCCTAGTATTATTAGTATCCTCCTTAGTAATCCCTATATCTAGCTTATAGGTAAAAGTATTACTATTATTAGTATTAAGTCTATAAATAGTCCTAAGATTATTATTTATCAGGTTTAGTAGCTTCTATAGTATTTAAATTAAAAGTATTATCTCCTTAGCTAGTAACTCTCTTAATAAGGGTTAAGATATCTATCTTATAATTAGCCCTATTAATATTTAGGGCCCTAAAGTTCTCTATAAGAGAATTAATAATTAGGCTAGTAGTCTAGGCTATAGAGGGTTCCTTAGCTTTAGCCCTCTACCTTATTAGAATTATCTTCGCAGGGACTTAAAGCGTTATTATTAGTTTAGGCTTAATAAGGCTAGATAACTATTAAAGTTCCTAGTAGGTAGTAGACTATTTAATTAGGGCGTTTTCTATTATAACCTATTGCTTTAAAATAACTTTAGTAGGCTAGTAGCTAAGACTTCGGGCTATAGCTCTTATAGCCCTCTCTAAAAAATAATAATAAGTAATATAAATAAGCTTAGCGTTAGTAAGTTCTAGGTCTCTATACTAGATAGCTCTCTATTAAAGCTATTAAATAGTAGTAATTAATATTATAACTTAGGAAGGGTTATTATCCTTAATATAAGATCTTATAACTAGGTTCTAAAGGTCCTTATTAGGATTTATAAGACGTTAGGTTTATAAATCCGAACTAGTATAGAAGTCTCTCCTTAGCTTCCTTCTAGGTCTTAGCTTTATTGCTATAAGGTTTTACTATATTATAATAGTCGCTAGAGCTATATATATAGACCTTATTCTTTATATCTTTATTAGTCTTATAGCAAAGCTTTAAAAAGCTCTTATAATTAGTAATAAAGTCGGAGATATTAGTACTAATAAACTTAGGCGCTCTAGTTAAATAGGGAGTTATTACTATAATAATAGGACGTCTTATAAGGAGATTAGTAAGAGCTACGATAGCCCGATTAGTATAACCTCTTTTAGGGGAATATAGAGTACTTAAGGGCGTTATTCCTATCCTAGAAGTAGGATTTATAAACCTATCTATACTATTATTAGAGGCTAGCTACCCTAGAGCATAAGGTTATATCTTACTAAATAAAGCTCTTATAAATCTCTCTTTAGGCTATTTCCCCTTATGAAAGGGGATCTAGTATCTAAGTTAGCTAAGGAAGAAGAAGATATAATACTTATAGATCTATAAATATCGAAGTTAATATTATATAGTTAAAGTAATAAAGTATTATAATTAATAAAGTAAAGTTATTATTATAATATCTTCTAAATAGAAAGATAAAGTAGGTAGGTATAACTTTCTTTAAATAAAGTAAAAAAGGAAATAATATAAACTAAATAACTAAATAAATATAGGAAAGGTCTAATAACCTCGATATTACTACTCTAGGCTATTATAGATCTACTTCGAGTTTTATTACTTAATATAGAAAGGTCTTCCTAATAACGCTCTTATCTTAGAAAAATTCGTAGCTTCCCTATATTAGTATCTCTCTAAAGTTAGCACGTCGCTCTTAGCACTTAGGGCTATAATAGTAAAGGGTTCGTTAGTCTCTAGTTACTAATCTAGTTAATCTTACTATACTCGTTAGCTTAGTAAGACTACTAATCTCTATATTAGTATTATATATAGCTATCTTAGCTATATTAGCTATAACTCGCTAGTTAAATAATAGTAGTTATAATAATATATAAGGGGGTAAGGAAAGGAATATACTCGCTAGAACCTACTAATAGTATAAAAAAAAAAAAGAAAGGGAGGATTTTAGGATTTACGTCGTTCCTACCTTAATTCTATAAGAAGGCATAGCTATTACTATTCCCTTAGAACTAAGGTAGGTCTACGAATATCTTCCTCTCTTTAAACTACGTTTTTATTATTATTTATATCGTTATTATCTATTACTTATAAATTTCTTAAGTTATTATTATATTTAAAGTAGATTAATTATATATATATATATATTAATAGCAGGGACGTATAGACATAGCGAAGGTATCTAACTCTCTAAGAAGCTTATAAAGGCTATTAAAAAGAGCAAAAGAATCCGCCTCTAGATACTATTAGAAAGGGCTAGAACTAAAGGGAACTAGAAAGATAATAAATAATATAGCTCTACTTATAAATAGGTAAGAATATTAAGAGTAAGCTTAAAAGATATATAGAATAATTTATAGATCTAATTAAAAGAGATTATCTAAATCGGCCGCTAATTTACTAAGAAAACGCTAAAAAACGAGGTATAGGGTTATTAAGGTACTAATTATACTAATATCTCTACTATCTTCTCGTCTACTACGCTCCTCTCTTCTATACTCTACTCTATAGTCTTCTTATAATAGGTCTATATGCTAAGGGAGTTTTCCGAAAGTTATATAGCTAAGTCTATCTTATCCTATCCTAATACCTACTACGGATAAGTTTTAACTAGGACTAATATATATAAAGATTCTTAATTATAAAGGAGAAAATTAACTAAAGTAATACCTAGTAGCTTATATAAAACCTCTATAACGCCTAGGAGATCGCTAAAGGAAATATAGCCGCAGCTTAATAGCGCTATACCCACGCTACTAATTGCTACCGCCACCTTAATAACTTAGCTATAAGGGACTCTATCTATATATTAATAGAGGGATAGTAATAAAATAGCTCCTCTAAGCTATTAATACCGTAGGATAGCCCGTAGCTAATAAAGCTACTAGCCCCGGGGGGACCTAGGTGCTTAACCTACTAAAGGGATATAACTATTACCTAGTATTCTACCCTAGTAAGCTTTAGAAGGCTGCTAGGGACCCCCTACTAGGATAATTTAAGGCCCCCCCTCCTGCTATTAAGTTTAATAATAAGCTAGAATATAAAGTTATATATATATTTACTAGCTAGTTATACTAAGGATAACTATAATACCACGCTAACTAGAGGGGCTATAACTATGATCCTACTTAGTATAACGCTAAGAGCTTTAAGCACACCCTAGTAGCGCTATAGGACTTCTATACTACTAACCTAACTATTACGGGACTGCTAAAGCACCTTCTAGCTTAGCTCCTAGCTACTACCTAAGGCGAGGACCCTGCTACTATGGATAATAATAACGCCCCGGCGTAAATATAGGAATAGGAAGAAGGGGATACTATTTAGGAAATTATTTATAAGATAATAGGTAATTACTACGGATAGTAATACTAGTAAAGGGGGGGGTAATATTATAGCGCTAGGATTAGACCTACTAGAATTTCAAGTTATATAACTTGCGGGTTACGTGATTACTAAGCGACTCTTTAGCCTTCTAGGGCTATGCTAGCCTATAGTTAGACTTTTCCCTTCTATAACGCAGAATCCACTTAATATAGCGTAATCGAAGCGTGCTAACCTTCGCCTATTAGCTGTTCGTGATAGATACTAAGTTATAATATAACTATTAAGCTACGCTAGAGAACTATACTTATAGATATATTATTATATCCTTAGTAACCTTATCTTTTAAATAAGTATAACTATAATTATATAGACTACGTCTAGTAGAGAGTTAACTAGTAGGATTAGATCGAGTAGAACACGCCTAAGGGAGTATACTATTATAACCTTTCACGCTTAGTATAATAAGGTAGGAAGCTTTAGCTATACTAAGGTTTTAGTAGAATAAGGAGTATAATAAAGAGGAAGAGGTAGGAAGGCTATTATTAAGATATAACTTATAATAGAAAATAGTTAAACCTAAGGGACTTTCTTAGTAATAAGATCGCTTATTTAGAAGATATTATTAATAAAAGGGGTTTATAAATAGAGTTTACTTACTATTTGTATAAAGTAGTTTTATTTATTATAAAGAGTCTTAAGGGGATAATTAGGATATGATAAGATAGGCTTAGCCTTATAGCTTTTAAAAAGCGCCCCCCCCCCCCCCCACCCTAGCGCATAGAACTATTATAAGAAGACTATAGAGTAGAGC